>JAWPHD010013589.1:0-67136 GCA_037043455.1 Cyrtodaria siliqua | reverse complement strand
CTGGGTTTTTGGTCCCTAGTCTATAGATACAAATCACCTGGCCGGACTACTTTTTCCCCCATAATTCCAAGCGTTCAAATACGAGAGACGATACTAGTATCGATCGAGGGCGAGAATCGCACTTATTCAGTTATTTTTAGCATACATATGATAATTTCAAACCATAGGATTTCATAAAATATACTTGAACGTGCATTTTTCTTCATTAATCGAAACACATTTTAATTATTAAAACAAAAAAGAGTTTGCTAAAGTTCGTCAGTAGGTATTAAAATGCATCCTGCTGTTGAGAAATAATGATATAAACTGAGTGTGAACCAAATGGTTTGTTATGAGCGAGTTATCAGGTGGAGACAAGTCACTGTAATTCCTCCTCGAACAAACATAGATCATCTGCGACGTCTTGCTTGTTTTCAAGACAAACATCTAGAACAGACCTCCTGAAAAAAGTTTGATTTTTGCCGATACACTGGTAAGGTTTTTGATTGGCTGAGACAGGAACACCTGCTATCCAAGATATACAGAACGGCAGAAAGACTAATATATTATATATAAATAAGAGGAATACTTCATCATTATACCATAAAACTAAATGCGGATGGTCCGAAATGCTTAATAAAAAAAAAAAAATACGGTCACGTGGTTCCAGTTTCAAATTCGTTTCTGCACAACTGGTCAAGACGTTTGTATGTACAATCAAGCGTCGAAGATGATCAAGACTACGACAAACACAGATATTCAGTGAATCGTATAGCTAGAACAACACCGTATGAACGAGTCATAAACAATATAAGACACGTAAGCGTATCATATCGGTATTCAGAAGTATTTCAGATGGCCTTTTAATACAGATGCATTTCGATTTAAAGCAATACAAGTGGCAACTGAAACGGTGCTCTAAAGCAAGGTGGTCTCTTATCAGCTTTCGAGCATATTTGACTCCATATCTTTTATCTTATGAATCGACCTTTGGCATCTCAGTGGTGGTCGAGACGGGTAAATACGCTGAGTTTGATACCTTCTGGCTCACTCTCACCACTACGGGTTCGAATTCCACTGGCATGCTCGACTTTTAAGTGAGGAAAGCGTCGATCGTACAGATGACGGGAGGTATAACAGTACTAGTTCTACACAGGAATACGTGGGTGGTTTGTTGCCACCACTGAAATTGGACCGTCATGCATAGCCTAAAATGTGCTGAAATATGATGTTAAACACCGAATAAACCGATTGAAAATGTTCTACTAATATCATCTCCATATGTATTGTAGCTGTACCAATGACCCAAGTTGTTCACTGGACGATCAATCCATTTTCATTAATCGTTCTTAAAGTATACATCATTGACACCGATGTTGGAAACAAACGCAAGCTATTCATGAAATATAAGAAAAAAAATTAGCCAAAAATAACAATGAAATAATGAATTGTAAAGTAAATAACAGCATCCAAGTCAATTTCGTCATAATTTAATCATTTATCTGATTTTCGCATGTCTTAAAATGCCATCTTATATCTATATTAAAGTGATAATATATTCATAAGTCCATGAAACAGATATTAGCAATATTAATTCCAAAAGATAAAAATGCGAGACCTCACCGAAGGAAACAAGCATTATTTAGTATATTGAAACAAATGATGGTTTTGAATGATAACCCGGACCACCCACCCAGTCACATGCAGTCTGATTAATCACGTGATCGGGGTATACAAGGTTACAGATCGCTTCAGTAGAGTCTTGTACAAACGCACTCACCCTTTGCCAGGGTTACCATGTTTCCCGTCCTAAAAACATACTTTTATACACTCGTAGTTGTAACACAAATCAAGGCTATGAACCAATCGGCTTCAATCAAGCAGACAGTCTCACGAAGATCCGCATCTTGGGAGTTCAAATTGCTACCGAGCTCAACGGGAAATAATTGATTAAAAACAGAAAAACAGTCGATACAAATGACGCTGAATCATATGTTTAATTTTATTACTGTGGAAACCGATTCCTTATATCTGCATTAGGGGAAACGAAGTACTAGACAGGAACGGTAACTCTGCGTTATCAAGCTTTGTGTTCTGCAAGTGGAGTTAAACATGAACAGCATAATCGATATACATTTTGATTTTAGAACACTTTCTTTTTTGAAATTTGATGAAAAGTGAAGTAATTTTACATTTTACAGATTTGCAACATTGGTTATAATATCCCTGCTGCCCTTTATTAACTCAATTTTGTTTAGCAAAAAAATCACTGATGCTTGTTAAACGTGGTATATAAATGGAGAAGTATATAACGTATATTTGACCTAAACAAGTATGTTCCCACCCTATAAAATACATTGCCAAAGTATGTGTTGATCCCCAAAATGTGACTGTGTATCTGAAATTGTATTGTTACTGGGCAGAACATAGAATGTAGCTAAAATAGCTCCTTATCTAAGTAGTTTAGCTACTTTTTTATGTTATGCCCATTTCAGAACACAAGCACAAGTTCAGTAAAACATTTATAATGTTTTTTCTTTCCGTAAATGTCATGTAAGTTACAGCGTTTTGCTTACCTTGTGCTGCCATATTTTCAGTTTTTCCTTTACAACGGTTTATCAAGATTAGAAACTATATTACAAATGTGTTCTACACAAAAGCGCATGTCTTATTCAATGAGCTCTGCCAAAAGTGTCCATTGAAACTGAGACACTCATCCTTGAAACAAGCATTACGCAACTAAATTCGATAAAAGTTATGACCTAGTCAAAGTTAACGGCATTTCTGTTCTGTGGTGTATGTATCTCAGTTTAGCAAGGATGCAATGCGGTTATTAACAAAGTATACTATTATACCATTTGCTTTGCTGATTAATTGTATTACATACATAAACACACTGTATATAGCACTACTATATATGTAATAAGCAACAATACAGGTTATTTATACGTAAAATTGCAAACAAGCAATTTTCATTTCGTTTTATTTAAAATCGAAAAAAAAGATGAAATAAAGTTAGCAGCTTTTTATATGATAGCCGAAACATAAATAATTACCCTGACACATGGTAGTCAGTATATAATCGTCATTTGTGTATGAGGATGCCGTAAATTAATGACCAATTGAGTTTTAATATTGCTTATTACCTGCGTTAACTTTGATAGAGCCGTAGCCCTCCCAAGACAGCCTCAGAAAAGTCAGAACACACGGCGGAACGCAATACCATTAAAGTGCGCATAACTTGCACTTTTGCCAATCACCACTAATAATTATTCGAATAATCAGCAAGTGTGTTTTTGCATATTACTAATTAGAGTAATTAGATTGCACTCGTATTTGTCTTAACTAATGCCAGAATACCTATAGAAAACCGATGAGTAACTCCAAATTGAATATACTTTTATTTAAGAATAATGCAAGAAGATTTAAAGCCAAAATACAAATTGAATTAATATAATAAATCAATGGGGTAACTTTTAATATTTGATACCTGCTTTAAAGGTACAATGTCCGTATCGTTTTATCCTATTAAAACACAATATAAGGACGTTGACAAACATAACATACCATAAAACCATTTATTGAAGATATATAACTAAACCAGTAAAACACAATTTATAGTGTAACGAAAAAAATAGCTTACCAAAACTATGCTACGCGCTTCGTACTCGTAATCCACGCTAAAATCTACACTCGCGGGTAATAATAGTCGAACGCCGCAATAGTCGAGCTCGCTACTGATTGAGCTAACCGGTGGTCCAGGAGTATTTCGAAAGAGATACAACGTATACAAGTTAATGCGCTAATGGCTGTCATGTTAGCAGCACAAATGTAAATAATATGGGTCCCGCATTATTTACAAATGATAAATAAAAATTTCTTCTTTTTCAAACTCACGAATGTATTTCTAAAGGCTTATCTGGGTAATGTTTTCATGTATACATTTCACGAATAAAAATCAGACAGTTATTTGGCTATGCTCAATATCTGCTTTACCACAGACCTGTCCCTTTAAGATTACCACGTGTTCCTTTAAATAATACCACTGAAAATAATCAGGCCTGAAGCTGAGGCACACCGAAGACAGTTTGCCTCGGTAGAATTATTGAGTGCACATACTTTACATATAAATAACTTCAATATCGATAAATAATCATTCATTGCCAAAAAATGTCTTGTTAAAACTGAAAATCGTGCCTGCCCACTAAAACGCATGTACATACAAGCCGGATCTCAGCCTCGGTTAAATTTCAGGGCTGGTTACCAGCATGATAACGGATGACAGCATATGCATACCTGCAACAATTATTCCCTAGAGGACGAATAAGCGTCTACCGTAAGTTGTACTCAGACCACTAACGAGACTAAAGACATTCAAAGAATTCTACCATTCTATAAATCGCATCCAAGTCATCAGTAATTGGTAATGCATTACTGTGTCAACTTTATCATTGAAAATAAATTACGTGTCATGATTACACTGCATGCGCTGAAATGATTTTTTATTCAATTGGTTTTGATTTAGAGATAACATGGATAGAACATGGATAGAACAGAGTACTTTTGTTGGGTTCCCTAAATCATTACAAAGTATAAATACAATTCTTGTTACACAAACCAGATTGAAAAATCCCAGAGTTTGTATGATAGCCCGGAGGAGCCACGAAATATTAGTAGCCGTCAAAGGCATTTTAAAGGGCCATTTCACAGTTAGCAGACTCAAAATCTCTTTGAAATTGCTAATTAGAGCGAATAAATCTGAAACATAATGTCGTAATTAGGTAATCAGAAGTAATGAGACTTAATTCCAACCATTTATCATAGACCAATTAGAAAGTAATTATATAGTGCCATGAAGCAACGTGAGAACTAAGGTCGTGGTGATATAATGCCAACTAGCACGTGTCGTTGCATGAGGATCGAGGTATAAAGACTTTTTCTTTATTATTTATTTTTATTTTGAATAAACCATAGGGGGGTCGCGCTCATGTGATTTGTCGCATAATATCAGTTGAAATCGAACAAAATTATCCTACATGCATTAGGAAGAGCATCTGAGTCCAGCAGCCATATCATAGAATAGAAATGACTGGTATGAAAGAAGAAGAAGCAGAAAGAAGGGCAATCATTTGGCATACAGTGCATTCTCCATAAGTTTCAGTCTTTTGTTGAATATTGTTTTACTTACAACGAGAAAAATCCTTTAACTCTACGTGCTTCTATAACCAAGTGTTCAAAGTGTCTAACATTGGTGTATATTATAATATCGCTCAATACCGTACCGAGAAATAGACATCGCAAACGCTGAAAAAGAATGACCAGTACTCAGTATGCCTAAATATTGACCCTTCTCTAATGTTCTTTATCAGTTCATTTCTATGCTAAGGCTGCTGGACTCAGATGATCTTCCTAACTCATTTAGGATACCTTTGTTTCGATTTCAACTGGTAATTTAGCGACAAAGCACATGAGCCGGACCCCTATGGGATAAACCTGCTCTGTTAATATTATAACGTATACAATAAACAATTTAGACACACATATAACAGTTATCTCCCTAGTCAAATTTGCCGCCATTTACATCCAATTTAAACAAGGTGTAAAACATACTGTTCATATTCTATATGATTTTAAATCTTAAATGAAGTTCGGGTAGTCAACCATTTGTAAACATGTTTGCGTGAATGGTCTTTTCGTCATTTGTTGAATATTTAGGCCATATATATCGATATGTGTGGTCGAGGCAGACCACCCATTTATCCTGGCCCTGGGTAAACCAGCTGGTAAGAGTATACATACCGCAATAAAAATCGACACGTTCTCCACTTGAGAAGTCGAGCTGCCGTGTTGAGACTGTAACACTCATCATATAGGCCCTAGTAAACTTTTTTTATTATCTAAATATTAATGTATTTTTTTTTCCGTAACCCGACTATGGAAACATATTGGGCAACAATATCCCACTAAATTGTATAAATAAAGCAGGTTTAATAGAGCATTTCAAAATGAATCCCAACAGGAATTAGAATTCAACAGTGACATTTAATTTTACAATAAAGCTTGCAATATGATACCTGATATCCTTAGCTAGCTGGTGCCATCAATTAAAATCTCAAAAATCCATGTCAAATGTTGTTAATCAATGTTCATAATCACTGCAGAACTAAAATGCATATATATGTTATTTACATACTGGTCTTGACCTGTTACACATTCTATTTAAAGATTATGCTACTCACAATATTTGATTTCAAGCCAGATGATTTAATAAAAAGTTGCAATAAAACAACTTTATACCTTTTTTTTTACTTTTTAGATGGCTGACACAACCTAGACAATGATATCAAGGTAATATATTGCAAGTTTTATGCAAAAAAATAGTCTAGATACTGATGAGTTCTAATTCTGCTAGATTCTCTGTATTGTGCACATTTTTAAAAACATCATCATCATTTTTTTTTTAGTATTTTAGCTTTTTATATGAATTTATATTTTATTGTCCATTTCCAATAGGCTTAAAAGCCCGTGAGGATACAACACACAATTTCTCGAAAGCATGGCGACAGTGTAGGTATTATAAAATAAACATGTCCAACTATAAATATGCATTTTATCTTAACTGAACTGATACAGTGAGAAAGGCGTATATATAACACTTCCTTTACATAAATCAAAGATACCCTTTGTTGAGTAAAGACAAGTTTTTAACCGGTAATGAAAACACCTCACTGACAGTCAAACTACAAGTTACGTTTCATGTAAAACTATTTAGTTGTTTTTTTACTTATCCTACTTTTAACTTGCTATTTGCTGAGAGAACATTCACCTTAACTAACACTAAGTAGAATGCAGTGACCCTTTCGTGTTTTGTGTATTTCTATTAAAACAGGACTGACCAGTTGAAAAAGATTTAGGTATGAGTATTTCAATCAATAAAATTTCTTAAGATCACCTTTCATATTCAATCCATATACCATCACTTTTAATTGTTACGATCATCTTACAGCAGTATTATTGTGTTGTTTAAATGATTTGTTATATATTCAATTGACAACTTGATTACTGAATGATAATTACTTATGTCAAGCACAGTATATGCAGTTGTACAATGTTCACTTACTTGGACATGACAAAATGTACGTAATTCTTTAAGTTTTTAAAATGTAATTCTTAAAATGTTAATATTTATTTTGTTAAAAACATATAGAATTGATGAGTTTTAAACATTAGTTTTATATTGTATACACATCACCTAAAGGTTTGAATCAGTCTTAATCAATGTATATTAAATACCACCTTTTCAGAAAAATCATGAAGTTTTATAGACATATTTTATTCATTGTATTTCTTTGTGCACCATTGTTTTAATCATGTTTGTATAACTGTAAATATAGTCCATTTCGTCTGAGGACCATAATGTTAGACTGGCTTTGTAGCCACATATGTTATCCTCTTGAAATAAAGAGGGGGGGGGGGGGGGGGCGGGGGCGGGGGGGCGGGGGGTGTGTGTGTGTATAAGTCCCATTGAACACCTGTATGGTAATATTTTGTTCATGTTATCTAATTTCTCCTTAATTGTATATGTGAAATTGCTACTTCTTTTATTGCAATTAAAAATGTGTGTTGATGTGATGGAAAACTATACAATAGTTTATAAAGTCAATACTATTTTTTCTTCTTCTTTTTATATTGAGACAGCGACGTAAGAGGGAGATGATGATAAACCAGGTAAACTGTCCGGGATCCTAACGGGACTTATGTTTGTGGCTCTTAACCACACAGTTATAATTGATCGATGTTATCCAACGGTTTGATGATACATGCAGAAGTTAAATTCAAAATCATATCAGGTTAGAAACATTTCATTTTTATCTTTTAGGTTAAACGCATATATTTTACATCGATTGTAACGAAAGCTATATATGAACTTACTTTTAACCACTCTCGATGTCTTCCTGGGTATAACCATTATTAAGCTAATGCAGGTAAAGTGCCTTGCCTCAGCGACACAACACATATTTTATATCTCTATATTAAGAGACACCATCTGCTTTCAGAGATCATCAGTTTGATTTTAAATTAAAATGTAACCGCACGGAAATATTATATGTGTTAATAGACTGTTAATAAAATGAACGCGTTGAATCCATAATCATATTTGATAGATGGTGTTATTACCAGATATTAATCGTCCACTATAACAAATTGTATAAAACACGTTTTATCTAGTACTTTCAATTAACGCATACGACTATAAACATAGGCGATATTAATAATCTTTGTTTTGAAGGTGTTTTTTGGCTATCTCAAGTGCGTAGAGCTTTGCTTTCATAGTTTATACTAAACAACTTACACAAATTAACGGTTTACCTTCTCACCAAATACACTGTTTTTATAGACATTATAATGTAGTTCCTTATGTATAAATATCAATTTATTTATCATTTTTTAATCTCACTGCGCTCATAATGTGCACAATTAAATCCAACTTAAATTACCTGTATTATACATTCATTGTGCGTTTTTGTAAGCCATTAGGGCTGATATAATTCATATGTTGCATATAGATTTAACAACATACGTTTGGCAACATTTACTTCAGAAGTTCAAAAGTTAAATAAATGTTGATGAATTGTAAATATATATTCATTTATAACTTTTTTAAACATTTGACGGATTAAAAGAATCTGTTAAGTGCATCCGCAATTAAGGTATTTTTCTGACCGAAATAAAATTTTTTATAAATGTTTTAAGTATTTGTTTTCTCTGATGTTGAGTGTAACGTTTTACGACACTAAATGCGTTTAGCTATCAGGTGCCATAAAACCATACTTCATTATACGACACCAATTGCCACACACAATGTGACGTCGTAAAAACCGCTCGGTTTGGGCAGGTATATCCCTAATTGACGAACTTTTACGACTTTGACACATTAAGAGGTATATCTGATTCTAAAGAATGATATTTCACGCCTCTAAAAGGGATCATTTGTAAACCTGAGAAATTCTATTAAGGGTGTAAGACTGTATATTAGAAAATGGCTTTAGGTTTGGATATATGTTAAAGGCTTCAAAGGAATTAAGTTCGTGTGGGGTGGGTTTTAATTTGATTTTCTCGTCACTTCGTAATGACAACATTGGCATTTATGCTCTAAAGGACAGTATGTCAACCGCCAGCATAATATAATAGTGGATTCGTAATCCGGCAAGGACATTGGTGCCAGGGTTCCGTCCCATTAACACATCATATCAGGTTATATTAGGAGAGCACCAGAGGGAGAAGACATGCCTCCGACAGGGAGCAAACCAACGCGATGCAGAGTCTGTAGCTCAATACCTTATATACTGCTCTACCAAGGCACACGAAGGAGAAAAACAACCAGTTTTGGTTGCTTAAATAGAATTTGAATTTAATGATACTGAAGCCATGACATATGAAATGAAATAAAGTAAAATACGGTTAGTATGTTTATGTTCACAAAATCGATGTTAATAGCATAACAATTTTCCTGTTACGCTATAAGCGACTATTTTTATATAGCAACATTAAATGCTCATTAGTCTTCCTCTCTTAATGAAAACACCTTTCGACCATATTTTTGTTATGTTCAACTGATTTTTAAAACAAGTCGAACGTCATTTTTTCAAGACAATTCTTGCTTCAATGCTTACTTTGCAAACCATTCCAAAAAATGTAGCAGCCCCCGAAACAATATATGGCCTTGTCTAAATACGACATTTTCATCGATAAGGAATCTAAATGCACAGGACATATTTCATAAGTTTAAGATATGAACACAACTAACAAAAAACAGTATTTGTTGTATAACGCGAATCATATTAATACGTCTAGTTGAAGATGATTTCCAAGAGCTTTCAAGCAAGAATTATTTTATATGACTTAGCCAAAGGAAAGCAAATAGTAAGCACGTTTTTGAGTAATATAATACAATAAAAACCGAAGTAGTGCAGAAGACAAAACCGAAGTGCTTTCCTAAGATAAAATACATAAAGAGCGAGAATAACATAAACCACTCAAATAAACTACTATGTGCTCAAATCCATGCAATAAAACAATTGCCGGTCGATCCTGTATAAGCCTTGACATTAAATATTCATATCCATCTGTTAATGATTTGTTTGGGTCCGACCGCAGTACAAACGTCTAACCGATCGACTAACAATGCTAAAATTTATTGCTGTGTTTTAAAAAGTTTTATAGTGTTACACACGGCTTTATTGGGATTTTATATCGACTTTACGGCTTCTCTGCTTCAGGATACATCCTATTTTGTTTCGCCGATTTTGTTTATTTTTGAGCATCGTTAGAATAACTTTTGAAAATATGCTGCACTACTTATCGGTACATTGAAATAACGTCGAATGTCTGGGAATGTCTAGGGAATGTCCCATATTGCTTATCGATAAGCTGAAATAACGCCTGGAAATGTGCTATTCTACTTATTGATAACAGTAGGTATTAAAGTCGAACAGAAAATCTGGCATTCACAGAACACAGTCAACCACAATACGTCAGAATAACGTCAGGAAATATGTTACATGACTTATTAATAAGTTTTATCATGCAGATATGCACTTTTCTGCCTAATAAAGCAATGACCTAATAAATTTTGATTAATAAGTTTTATCATGCAGATATGCACTTTTCTGCCTAATAAAGCAATGACCTAATAAATTTTGCTTTAATATGCACTGGCCAATAAAGCAAATCAATGCGGAATCTTCAGGCTTTTTTTGTACGTAACGTTATCTGACGTCATGCACGTAACGTTGCCAGACGTCATAAAACAAACAAAAAACAACATGACGGCGTCCTCGATAAGCGTAACATCATACAGAAAATTTGGATAATCTACATGGTAAATAAAATAGTATGTCAGTGCCTTTTACTATCAAGTTTATTAGGCTCGGCACGAAAACGAAGAATGGCTCGGCAGAGGCAGAGCTTCGCCATTTTTCGTTTTCTAAGCCTCGCCTAATAAACTTGATAGTAAAAGGCACTGACATAATATTCTCTATATAATAACATCTGGGAATGTCCTACATTACTTATTGATAAGATGAAATAACGCCTCGAAATGTGCTATTCTACTTATTGATAACAGTAGGTATTAAATTGGAACAGAAAATCTAGCATTCACAGAACACGGTCAACCAAAATACGTCAGAATAACAGACACCATAAACATGAAAGTCTTGACAATAAGGGTACCGCCTTGGCACAGTCAGTGGCCAGAAGGCCGGTGGGGGTATAAACCAGGTTCTAGGGTGCACCAATCCAAACTTACGCTATTGACATCCCAATATACGCTATTGACATCCCAATAAAACAGAACAGTGTAAATAAAGAAATATTCACCAACAAACAAGGCTGGATTTATAGACAATATAAGTATAACACACAGATGATCATGAAAATATATGAACATAGAAAAATACGTGACAGTCAACATCTTCTGCTCAATGACTTGGCAGAAGCCAGAGCAAGAAAATAACAAACCATTTAGGACACGACAAGATTGAAGACGAACATCACCATCCATTCAGGATTTAGGTAGACGTCATCGTAGGTGTCAACAAGCTGTCAGGTCAACGCACAATCAGAGAGAAAAGCATGATGGCGAACTGTGAATTGGTCATCCGCTAAACATGCAGTGCATTGTAAAATGATAGAGTTATTACCTTTTTTGATAAACTTGCTAACACGTTTCATAGTGTATGCAAGTGATTATGACCAATGGTCAACGATGTTTATAATAACGTCTGGAAATGGGGCACACTATGTTAATATCGATAACGATTAAGCGTATTTGTTTCCAATTTGTAGCCATGTTGTTATTTTCTCCCGGTTGATGTTTTTGTAAGACACCTACTTTTAATTAAGGTATCGTAGTTACACTCTCTCTGTGGAGAAATAGCTAAGTGTATAATTATATCATGAAAACAGCTCGACCGGACTGTATCTCCATAAAACATAAGATAGTCCTAACAATGCAAATGAGCTAACTGCTACTGAACCAAAACGAAATATTATGGTCAAAACATAAACACATAAACACTTCTCTACTATTTCCCATTTGGCTCATAAGAAGTTATGAATTACTTACTAAATCGATAACGGCTATGCCCTGAGATTTAGTGCATATAATGAAACCCGTTTAAAATAATTATAATAGTCCTAATCAAGTCTTAATAAACATAAAATAATATGATTGTATAATTATGTAAAACTTAACTCTCTTTACCGTCACCTTGTACAATGCACCTCATCCACCCGCATCCCAATCCCACCCCTGGTGGTGGTGTGATAAACACATACTATGTTGTCCATAAACTGATGTATTATAGTTAATTTACCACGACCACATACATTGGTCATCGATCATAACTTGAATCTAGCAGGTGTTTTGTTTTAGAATAAACACTGTTAGTTATCCTTGATACTGAAGTGGTATATAGTATATGCTTTAAAAGTAAGCACATTGATATAATGTACATTTAAACTTTTTACATTAATAGTATACCACTATTAATGTAAAAAGTTTAAATGTACATTATATCAATGAACATTCATACATTAATAGAATGAACATTCAACTTTTTTACATTCATAGTATATACTTACTGCATTAGAAGTATGTACATTAATTTCATTAATAGCATGCACATTAATAGTACATTAATGCATTAATAGTATGTACATTCATGCATTAATAGTATGTCTGTATATGCACACAATACTAGTATGTACATTAATGCATGTACAGTAATAGTATGTACATTAATGCATGTAAATTAATATTATGTACATTAATAGCATTTACATTACTAGTATGTACATTAATAGCATTTACATTAATAGTATGTACATTAATAGTATGTACATTAATAGCTATGTACAGTAATATAGTTATGTACAGTAATATTATGTACATTAATACATTAATAATATGTACAGTAATAGTATACATTAATATTAAGTACATTAGTAGTATGTACATTAATAATATGTACAATAATAGTATACATTACTATTATGTACATTAATAGTATGTACATTAATGGCATGTACATTAATAGTATGTACATTAATTGTATGTACATTAATAGCATATACATTAATAGTATGTACATTACTATTATGTACATTAATAGTATGTTCAGTAATAGTATGAACATTAATATTATGTACAGGAATAGCATGTACGTAAATAGTACGCATATTAACAGTATGTACATTAATAGAAAGTACAGTAATAGTACGTCCCTTAATAATATGTAGTAGTATGTATATACATTAATGCATTAACACGATCAGTAACATTAACATACCTTAGTGCAAGACATAATAAAAGCATTTCTCCCATCAAACGAAATATCAGTTTTGTGGGTGCTTTTATTTTATGTGACTTTAATACAAACAAACAAAGTACTTGGAATTGTTAATTAAACGTCTCTGTAGTAAATATGCATTGTATTATGACGACACGTTATGATAAGCAGGTGCGGATCCAGTGCTGGAGTTGTGTGTGTGGGGGTGTGGGGTGCGCGAAATCTTGTGCGGCGAGCTAGGGTAGTCAGTGGGCATGCCCCACTCCACCTAGTGAAAAGTATTGGTTTCCTAAGTGTCATTTGTTAAAATTCTGGTACATTTTAGAATATTTCAGTCGGTAATTACAATCAAGAACTTATTTAATTGAAGCGAATTATATGACGTAAGAAGAGCAATTAACCCAAACAAATTGTTCATTCAACCTGTCTCGGACTGATAAAAAACCGTTTATTCCATCTAGTTTCTGCACATGAGGTAATAAACAAAGTTTGCCAGGAACGCGGATCATCAGCTCGGCGTTATTGCGCAATCCTGGTGTGATTTATATCCGTTTTAACATTTTCTCCACTGTTAAGTTCATCGTTACTTTCGAAAACAGCTTATTACAAGCATATGTTTACCATTCCGCAATGTGCAGCACCTCTTGCATCTCCGAGATATGCATACATTCGGATACACTAACTTTCTAAATGGTACTTATCAATTAAGCGAAGTGGTAATTTCTGAAAACGTTTCCATGCGTTTCTACTAGAAATCCCATACATCGAGTTCTTAATGGGCAATAATAGGGGTCTATGAAATCACTGTTAATTTGTATAGCTGCAATTATGCCGTGGAATGATTAAGTGATCTAATGAAAAGCCCAGTTTAATCAACATAGCATTCATTAGGGATTCTCGCGAGTAATAAAGGATATGCAATTATGATATTAATAATATTGAATACAAATGACAAAAGCTACGTTTTGTCGGCATGTAAACATCTTAATTATCAGACATATTAACATTAGAACACGCTGTGTTGTTGCATTTCGATCTGCAAATTAAAATTCCATCCATTTATTTCATATTTGGCAATTTTTCTGAAGCACAAAACTCAACATAGTTGTCGGCAAATATATATATGTTTTACAATAAATTAACACTTATTTTGATACATATTTTCTAAGAAAATAAGTCAAAGCGCAGAGAACCTAAAATAACGTCACTTGTTCAAGCTAAACTGGTACCCTGATTGCATTCTGATGTTCAACATTGCCAGTGTAAAAGAAATGGATACAACAGAGAAACAGTCGTTTAAGGCTCGATTCCGTTTAAAGTTTCGGAAGTACTTATCAGAACCAGTTTAACAACATTAAAGGTAACAATTCCGCTAAAAAGCATTTCCTCCGTCTACGCCAGATACAGCGTTCAATACCTATAATTTCAATGAAACCCGCCTGTTTTGTTATTCCCATATTGCATTGTGTAGTATCTTAGTCAGAGTCTACTAATATATTTTACATGATTGTCACAGAGAATGATTCCTCCATATTCATGATGTTCCTGGCTTTCATTCAATGTAACACATCTCGGTAAAGGGTTATATTACAATTTAAACATCCCAGTATTTCTTTGACACTGTTTTCGAAGATTCCATCATTTTATATTTTCTTCCAAACTATGCACAATATGATATATGAAATTCGAAGACATTTTAATCTCGATAATTTGTATAAATCGTATTCATTCATCGTTATTATTAAGCAGTTTTATGTATGTTTTATTAGCAATTAAACTGCTTGAGTACCTGCTCATCATTAATCAGATTCAGCAGGACTGTAATATGTGGCGCCAAGGAAGTGAACAAATCTGAGATGCCATCACTTCGTCACAATTAATTCATCAAAATATTACCATAAGACTCCGCAGCTTGTCGGTAAACTATTTCTAGCGTTATCTCTATTGCAATATGAAGTTTCGCTTAATTACCGGCTCCTTTGATGTTCGTTTGCATGTTGCAGAAATGTCGTACCCTTCCAACTACCTCGCCATTGGCATTCACTACTCACTGAACCGCTTCAGATGAAAATTGTTATTTTTTCGCTGGATTGCATTATCATGTTCACGCTGCTTTGTCACCATGACGGTTGCCGTCTTAACGTGATCGCGTATGGTTAAAACGAAAATTAACTTCTGAAGGTCATTTGTAAAACAGGAAGTTAACGTTGCTCAGAAGGTCAACTAACATAAGGTCAATAGTATAACAATAACTGAACGTTAACATTCGTCAGAAGATTAACTAACTGAACGTTAACGTTGCTCAGAAGGTCAACTAACAGAACGTTTACTATGCTCAGAAGGTCTACTAACAGAAAGTTAACATTACTTATAAGGTCAGCTAACGGGACGTTAACATTGCTCAGAAGGTCAACTATCAGAAAGTTAACATTCAGCAGAAGGTTAACTAACAGAAAGTTAACATTAATCAGAAGGTCAACTAACAGAAAGTTAACATCGCTCAGAAGGTCAACTAACAGGAAGTTAACATCGCTCAGAAGGTCAACTAACAGAAAGTTAACATCGCTCAGAAGGTCAACTAACAGGAAGTTAACATTGCTGAGAAGGTCAACTAACAGAAAGTTAACATTGCTCAGAAGGTCAACTAACAGAAAGTTAACATTGTTCAGAAGGTTAACTAACCGAAAGTAAACATTGCTCAGAAGGTCAACTAACAGAAAGTTAACATTGCTCAGAAGGTCAACTAACAGAAAGTTAACCTCGCTCAAAAGGTCAACTAACAGGAAGTTAACATCGCTCAGAAGGTCAACTAACAGAAAGTTAACATCGCTCAGAAGGTCAACTAACGGAAAGTTAACATCGCTCAGAAGGTCAACTAACAGGAAGTTAACATTGCTCAGAAGGTCAACTAACAGAAAGTTAACATTACTCAGAAGGTCAACTAACAGAAAGTTAGCATTGCTCAGAAGGTCAACTAACAGAAAGTTAACATTGCTCAGAAGGTCAACTAACAGGAAATTAACATTGCTCCGAAGGTCAACTCACAAAAAGTCAACATTGCTGAGAAGTTCAACTAACAGGAAGTTAACATTGCTCAGAAAGTCAACTCACAGGAAGTTAATATTGCTCAGAAGGTCAACTCACAGAAAGTTAACATTGCTCAGAAGGTCAACTCACTGGAAGTTAACATTGCTCAGAAGGTCAACTCACAGGAAGTTAACATTACTCAGAAGGTCAACTAACAGAAAGTTAACATTGCTCAGAAGGTCAACTCACAGGAAGTTAACATTGCTCAAAAGGTCAACTCACAGAAAATTAACAGTGCTCAGAAGGTCAACTAACAGAAAGTTAACATTGCTCAGAAGGTCAACTAACAGGAAGTTAACATTGCTCAGAAGGTCAACTAACAGGAAGTTAACATTGCTTAGAAAGTCAGCTAACATAGAGTTAATATTAATCAGAAGGTCAACTAACAGAAAGTTCAACATTAATCAATAAATCAACTAACAGAAAGTTAACATTGTTCAGTTGGTAAATTATATTTGTAACGAAAAATTAACATTAATCTGAAGGTGAACTAACAGGAAATTAACATTGCTCAGAAGGTCAACTAACAAACAGTTAGCATTGCTCGGAAGGCCAACTAACAGAAAGTTTAACATTGCTCAATTGGTTAGTTGAAAGAACATCGTTTACCTTCAATAATCGTGTACAATATCATGGTTTGGAGTTGAATTGTATACAATAATTTCAATTGTATGCAATAATTTCACGTGAAATTATTATTTACAATTGAACGACAAACCGTGATATATTAAAAGATAATTCACCGTAAACGATGATCTATTTCTATTCTAAAATCCCTAAAATTAGAAAATAGTGCACACAACTGAAATCTTTCGCATTGCCTTGTTTACTCTCCTAACGCTGCAAAATATTACAGTGATATATCGTTGAATATAAGATATTTTAAACTAGGCTATATGGTGCGGGTGTGTTAGAATTATATTTATAACGGAAAATTAACATTAATCTGAAGATCAACTAACAGAATTTTAGCATTGCACAGAAGGTCAACTAACAAAAAGTTAACATTGCTCAGAAGGTCAACTAACAGAAAGCTGAACATTGCTCAGTTGATTAATTATATTATAATGGAAAATTAACATTAATCAGAGGGTCAGCTAATAGAACGTTAACATTGCTGAAGTTAACATTGCTCAGGTCAACTAACAAGAAGTTAACATTACTCAGAAGGCAACTAACAGAAAACATTGCTCAATTGATTGATTATATTTATAACGGAAAATTAACATTGATCAGAAGGTCAATTATATAACATTATGAAAATTATAAAACGATCAAAATATTGATCAGTGGTTCAGGGGCGGGGGAAGCGATGGGGGTATCACTCCGATGTGGGATCACTCCAATGTGGGATTCACGCCGTAGTTGTAAACGGGTTGTGGGGGAGGGGGTCCGTTATTGGAGGGCTACGATAGATATGTTTATGGAGCGCTATTTATATAGAACCCGAAAAAAACTATGATAGCTGAATTGTTTTTGATAGGAAGGAAATACTATGATAATATCGAATGATACACATAAGGTTCGATGCTATCTATTGATTTAAACATTAAACCAATCAGATGGTATGGTATAGATAATGTAACGTATCATGGCAGGACTAGTTATGATAAGTCACGCGAGTGAAGTATAGGGTCACTAAAGGACAAGAAAACAAATTGATAAATTGATTGATCATCGTCGTTATGGCAGGCGTTCACGATTTAATATTGACAGCTCGATCGCATCTTTAGCTAGTTCCTACTCTCCATATTTACGACGGGTT
The DNA here is from genome assembly GCA_037043455.1 of Cyrtodaria siliqua. Classification (NCBI taxonomy): domain Eukaryota; kingdom Metazoa; phylum Mollusca; class Bivalvia; order Adapedonta; family Hiatellidae; genus Cyrtodaria; species Cyrtodaria siliqua. The sequence continues at coordinate 48,950 of JAWPHD010013589.1, read as the reverse complement.
CTTCCGTATTCCGTACTAACAAAGTCGTAAATAGGTCATCTGTGCGATGACGTCTCGGCCGGCGCTTAAGGATAATTCAGTTTCATACTTCTCAAATGACACATTTCCTTATTTTGCATTTATATAATACACGTATTTATGAATGCGATATTCTAGACTACTGTATTTAGGTTTTTGTTTTTCATAAAAACTACAGTATTTAAAGGGATACACTGCAATCTTGAAGTTTAATAAAATTAGCATCTCATTTTTTTTTAATCATGAATAATCTTGACTTTAAACCTGCTTGCATATAACTAATTCAGAAATAGTATAACAATAACTGAACGTTAACAGCGGGTTTACATTGTCCAAGATAAAAACCTGGTGGGCGGGACTTGAAGACCGTTGCTACCAAGGGCCGTAGGCCCGCAGTTTCGATGTGTTTCAAGTCCCAACCACCAGGTTTTTATCTCGCACAATGTAAATCCTCTGGAAATATTTTATTTCTTATCTGACATGGATTGTTGTGTATTTTATTCAAACATTTTCGAGAAATTGAACATAATACAAACACATTCTCACAACTTACATTGTACGTCCATCTCTCAGCATCAAACGAAGAAAATATACAACTTTATCGTGTTTCAAACAAGTTCAATGTGTTGTTTGAACGTAATGTTGCATTAAAATAACATAATCGTTGTTTTGGATGTTTTCAGACGTTGAAAATCGTTTAAAATGACGTTCTAACGGTTGAAGGACTTGTCGTCAGAGGTTTTTTTATAGCTTTTTCAAAAACTGCTAAATAGCCAATCAGCATTGAGTATTTTCATAAACCATGTTAGATATAACGTTTCGAGTTTTCATTTTTTCGTTATTCTATTATAGGCTTAAAATATATTAATGATTCAATATAATCGACAGTAAGTAACGGGACGCCGTGAGTTTTACGAACATCAATATTGCTGTGTGCCCCCTTGCTCTTCTCCAGTGTTGCAGAATTAGTCGATATTTAACTAGGAAGCCCTGTGCGTACGAGATGCACGGTGCATGCATACGCTCGTATTGTACATTGGAACATAACCCTCTATCAGGCACATACTATCTTGAACGCGAAATAAACGTCATAGGAATCGTAACTTAAAAAAAACATAAGACATTAATAACGAAACACAATCAAAACAATCTGCAACAAGCAGTTTAATCGGTAGTTGTAACTGTTCGTATTGACTCGATCTCGCCATATCTCCAGACGAACTGTAATCGGCCGAAGAACAATTTCACCGTTTGTAAAAATACTTCGTTATCATTGCAGCTAGTGATGGCTTGTTGACAGAAAATCAAAAATTAATATAGAGATAACAAAGATATTGTCACAAATTTCACAGCAAATCGTACGTGTCAATCGAGGTGCCTGAGGCGGGGATGAGTGTGGTCTGCTGTTTTCGTATTTACTTCTTTTGCTGTCATGTTGTTACCGTCATTGGAAAACTTTTCAGACAAAATATATCTCATATCTAAATAGGCTGTACACCAGTGAAACAGACATTTTTAGTGGTAAATAAAAATACCATACTTTTCAAAATCGGTTGAGAAATAAAAATGTCATGCCCGAAAGTTGTTTTTGATGGGGCATTTTCAATGCAAAATTCTGCTGCATGAACAAATTTATTTTATAGAATTTTTATCCGAAAACGGTTTTAAATTGTTGGATATTCGTAAATTAAGACAACCTGAAAGTTTTATAGCAAAATATGAAGGCTAACTGAAGTTATATGAAATCTCTTCATTTTCTGATGTACCACCAACAAGGAATTTACATGGGAAAAGCCCTATCAAAAAATAATTTGGGCTGTAAAATATTTATTTCTCAACCGATTTTCAAAACTAAGGTATTTTTACCACTAAAAAAGTTCTACTGATATAAAATTGATATACGTATTATTTAAATTGCTGAAGCTACTGCAAAAAAAACTTTGGCTGAAACAAGCGCCCCAAACAATAGGTATATTGTAACGGGGGCTTATTGTAACGCAGTTTTGTTTAAAAGGGGTGCATCAAGCTTTGGGGCTATACACAATACATTGATATATGTGTAAATGATTGGTGCACGATAAATAATATGATTATTAATCCCATTAAGACAACTTGTATGATAATTGGACCAAATAAAACTTTAGCAAATTGTGCAGCATTGTTGCTTCAAATTAATAATACAGATATTCAAAATGTAAAAGTACAAAAGTTACTAGGCATCTATATTGTTGAATCATTATCTTGGAAAAATCATATATCTAAAACATGTACTAAATTTGTGTCAAAAATAAATCTGTTGATAAGGATCTCCTACTACCTAACATATGACATGAAAAAATTGTTCTATAACTCATATATTATGTCTACATTTGATTATGGCTGTATAAGATGGAGCGAAACAAATAAATCATCTATTAATAGAATACTTAAAATTCAAAAGAGGGCTGCTAGAATCATTCTCATGAAGCCTATAAACACACCGTCTAAAATAATGTTTAAAGAACTGAAGTGGCTTACCTTTCAACGGAGATGTGAATATCACACATGTGTTATGATTATAAATCACTAAACAATTTAGCACCTGATTACATAACCGATTTAATATCGTTCTCTACAAATTCAAATTATAACTTAAGATCTATTGCTAGAAAGGATATTGCCCATTTAACACTTAGAACAAACATTCTTAAACGTACTTTTGGTTATTTAGGAATGGTAGTTTGAAACATGATCCCCGTTGATATACGAGCATCGCTGTCTTTAGTTACATTTAAGAGTAAATTAAAATCGTTTCTTTAAATGAAAGAGTGAAACCCCAGTTCGAATTATAACCTTATGTTACAAAAGTATGGAACTATGTCTGTCTTGTTGACGTTATAAATTGATGCATGTATTGTTTTATCTTGCATTATATGCTTACTTTGTTATATTTTGTTGATTTATAGATGGCCATATTGTAAAAAGGACTTGTGTAAATGCTGTCTTAATATGTTACCTTCTTGAAATAAAGTTATTATTATAATTATTATTATTATATATACGCAGTTGCAAAAGAAAGTGGACAGTGAATTTTGTTTAGATTTAATTGTATAAACGTTTTTATCATTCCATTCAATATCATGTCATTTGTTTTTCAATAGGTAGAATCATTAAGGGACTGTCGCTTGATAAAGAGGAAAGGGTGTATAGTAAAATGTTCAAAGTGTCCAGTTTCTTTTGCAACTGAGTATAGTTTGAAACAAGCCAACCGTAGTTAAGAAATACCTTCATGGGTCTTTTATGTTATATGTTCAGTGTATAAAAAAGTTCTGGTTTATGGTTCATTTAGATTATTTTATCTATTTAATACGGACATTATATATTTGAACACTTGTTGAAGAATGGCTATATATAGTGCTCATCTTTATATATATGTGCATGAACTTTCATCCCTCGGGTTTTCTGGTCGTACTCTATCTAAATTAGTTTTCTTTACGCCTGCAACTGCCGTGGTTGTTCAATACAGTTCTGGATACACCCTGAGGTGTTTCTAATTGTTTTTATATAGTTTTACAATAACATATACGTGTATCGTTTCATAATTTCTCTGGATGTGGACTTTATTGTAGGAGATTTCCTTTTGATGGAATGTACTTTTATTTACACTGTCTTGTCAGTTTGAGCGCTGAAGACAGGATAATATCGAGGTTGTGTACACTTAAAGACGATTTAAGGGAATCAGTGGTCCCCTATTGCATTCTGACCGTTCCAAGTCGATAACCCTGTCTTCACCAGTCTTGTGTTGTGTATTGTCTTCACTGTATAGTTAATCCGCTCTTCGTGGTATAGTGCGGACCTACGGTGTTATTGCGGTTGGGTGCTGTGATTTCTGTATGACCATTTTTCTCATTGTTGATTGATATTGATGTCAGTTACTCATTGTTTTATATGTTATTTTAGTAGTTGAGATAGAACATTATATATAATGTGTTTCGTATATTTATTTTTATTTTTAACGTAATTTTCCAGCACATTTTAGACTTTGTATGACGGTCGATTTTATTTGTGGTCGAGGCAGACCACCCACCTGTTCCTGTGTAGAACCAGTACTGTATACCTTTGCGCCATCCGTAAGAAACGACACTTTCTCACTTACAAGTCGAACTCCCGGTGGGATTCGAATCCGCAGCGGTTGGAGGCGAGACGGGTTCAAACGCACGTCTTTACCCTGTCGATCACGGAGGCGCCAGTTGCCGAAAATTAACTTTTGACAAATGTCGAAAGGTTCGTATTAAAGCAATATATGTTTCCATCATTCTTAATATTGCCAAATGTTTAGTTATTTTCAAGTTTTTAAAGTATTTATAATTATATATATTTATTTCAAGCGGAAGTGCCTTATTTATAAGATGTTTTCTTATCGTTATTACAAGTCCTTTTTTTTTTTTTTAGAAAACGTACTTTGGATAATGCGTATACTGTTTCGAATGTTTTAATCAGTAGTAGGTCGGTCTGATAGCGTCTGAAGGTTTGTAAAATTGCAATAGTACTTGAACAGACGCAAACCGATTCTAGAACGTTTTACAGTTGTATTGGATTTGAAAACTCCACTGCAATGTTATGATGGTTGAACAAAGGCGTATGCATAACAGCTTTTGTTAGAACTGAACACGTTTGTGATCTGGTTTACATGCACATCAGAATACATTAAGCGATGGGAAAGCTTGTATTAGCAGGATTTTATAACGGATATTTCGAAAATAAAACACGTTTGAAAACATTTTTACTGAAAAACTTTGATAACCTGTTTAAAATTACCTATTAAACGTTTTAATTTTACAATATGCAAACTTTTAAAACCGAAATTAAGATTTTATTTCATACCCCAGCCAACCCCGGTTTCGTTTCGATTCTGGGAGAAGGGGTTGGATGGGTATGAAAGTTAATACTCGGACCACGTAATGAAAATTAAAACATATTCCCTGCAAAGCTATAAATTTGTCGAACCATGGCATATGTTCCATTTGCCTATGTCAAGGGAGCAAAGCAACATCGATGAAACAGATGCGATCAAACTGTGTTACAAATGGACTTTTAAAAATTAAACCATATTAAGAACAACTTGAACAATTTATTATCAAACTACAGAGGGATGTTTTATCACATAATAACTCACGGGTGATGGTAGCGTCAAGTTGGCTCAACTTGTCGTAAAAACGATTCAAACGAATAGAATCTTCTTTTCTTTTTAGAATATCAAATGTTTCTCTTATAAATGCAATTGCGGTTGCATGGGCCATAAACTTCATACTGCCGTTTCAATTAGATATGTTAGAATAATATGCTGAAAGAATCGGTAAAAGGATATAAACGCTTCCGCGGATGATTGCACATTTCATTTAATATATTTTCATGATAATTATGGATCATATTTCTTAAATCCTGTGATCTAAGGGCATTTAATATATAGCAATTTCTATACACATCGTTGCCCAGTTACAATAGTTTAAAAATTAATGTTTTATTTCAAGCATTTATCTTTTCATTGGTAATTCATTAAGAAATAGTTTTACTTTTATTTTGCGTGTTATTTTATTTTGCCGCAATTTGAAAATCAATACAACGTATTTTTATTTGGCTTTAATGTTTAATATAATTTAGTGTTTTAACTGATATCAAATCAAGTAATAAGTAACAATATGATATGTTTGTTTTGTTAAGTTTTATGGTAAATTAATATCAAAACAACAAAGGAATATATCAAAGGTTAGCGGAATATGTCTGTGAGTGCGCGTAGTTCGCAGAATCCCTATTATGACGCGACAACAACCCCTAGTTTATTTACTGTTCTTTATCATATACATGATGAAAAAATCGACTGGCAATACCCCTCCGAATTTTAATGATGCATTCGCGCCCGATGCACCCTCTTCTCTGGCTACGAGCATGTTACACGATAAAATATCCATCTTCAAATATTACACGTGCCTAATATAATATATATTTATATATACTGCTGTTACCAAGTCTGAATAGTTGACTTTGGCAATATTAAATAACACTAATCAATTCATAAGGGAACTAACATGCATATTCACTTGCAGGTCAGAAAGGTCAAACACAAAAATCAGTGTTTTCTTCATATTGCATCTTAAAAACACACACCAATTTATCAATTTAAAAGTGGTTACAGATTTTACAAATAATCATACATGTTTTGTTAACTATGCGAGTGTTTTTTCAAAGGTCATGTTTTGCTCTACCTTTTAAGGGTCAGTTCATAGTGATCCAGTTTTTCTAAATAACATCCATTATTTCAATCATTAATAATAATTATAAGAATAGTATCAACCAATTTGTTTTTGTATATTACTGACTTTTGATAATACTGCACCAATAATATATTTCAAAGTTTGGTAAAATAACATAGAAAATTGAAAACACAACATGTGCCGCGAGTTTTTAAAAAATCAAGATTGCCATGTGTCCCTTTAATATAACTTATGTTGACTTAAAGGGACACACAGCAATCTTTTCTTTTTTTTTAAACTCACGGCGTCCCGTTAGTTTTTCTATATAACTTGCTACAATCATTACTATAGAATAGTGTAACGCATTTTTTTTTTGCTTATTATTAACTGTTGATAATATTGCACCCACATAAACGTATGGTAGAATAAGACGGGGAAAATGGAAACTCAAAATTTTATTGAATTATATGCAAGCCGGTTTAAAGTCAAAGTGATACTGGATAAATTAAAAGAGACGCTTATTTCAATGCATTTCAATACTTGATAATCATTCAAGATTGCCGTGTGTCCCTTTAAAACTACAGTTCGTTCCTCTTTTTCTACTCTTTGTAGAATGGTCGCTGAACATTCTCTTTGTAATAGCACAGGTGTAAATCGTTTAGTTGAAAATAACACCTGTCAGAATAACAGTTACAAGGAGATGAATTTATATAAGCTTTGATAAGCTTGTTTTCAGATCCTTACTATTATAATGTGTATATAATATATGTGAACATTATGAAATAAATATTGTTTAAACCAACAGTTAGAATAACAGTTAGAATAATAGTTAGGATAACAAGTTAGAGTATGGCAGGGAGCTGAAATGGACATGCTACAAAACAAACAGAGTATGGTTTTATCTCGTTGGTTAATTTCAACACATCGATGGGCTTCGTCCATCTAACCAACTCAATGAGACCATACTCTATCTATTACTTATTGTAAATTAACGTCAGTTAATAACTGCGCATATCTTAACGTTAATGAATGTAAAGTAGAACAACTGGCAACGTTTAATAATTGGATAATTTCCTTACAACACAAAACGGCAATCACAACGATTTTCACGTGTTTCAGCTTAAAGCCGAGGAGGTTTTATTTTGATTTTATTACATTTCATGTAGTTTTTTTTACGTCGGAAGTAGCGTTAGAATATCCGGGGAAACACGGGAACTAACGTGTATCATAGTAACAACTTATTACAGGTTATAAAAATGAATATTAAAACATATAGCGTTGTCGTAAATCATCCCCAATCAGATGGATATTGACAAATATATCGATTATATCAGTCAGTGCGTGCCTTGATTTAACATTTGAAATATACTGAAAGGAAAAAGAAACGCGACACGGGAATTTCCGCTATATATTACAATATGCTGCTGTTAATCGAATGGTATATGGTTACGTAATTTTTTTCCTTTCGGAAAAAAGACTAAAACAACACGTAACACAGCAAATAGTATTTCTGCAAAGTTTCATTAATGACAGAGTACGCGTTTGGCTCAAGCATCTAACAAACGTAGGATGCACAATTTTGCAAACTCGTTACGTTAAATACAATTCTGAACTGGCTCAATTTTTCAAAGAAGAACTTCTACATTTATGAATTTCTTGTTACAACGTGTTCTGTGATTAAAACGTCAACAACATCACAGTTGTGTCCTTTCTCTAACTAACTGCAACTTTTTTTTTTTACAAAACATCTTGGGATTTCCTTGGTCTATATATGGAATTAAGTGTGCAGTATATACAATATATAGCGGAAATTCCCGTGTCGCGTTTCTTTTTCCTTTCAGTATAATAGGCACACGAACAAAGGTTGTCAAATGAAAATAAACTATGCCGTAATTTACAAGCAATTAACACTTCGAAACATGTGCATGTTGTGGACACCAAACAGTTGCCTATACCATAATCCCTTACAAGCCGTTCTATTCTATTCAGGGGCTAGTGTGGGATACTGGATAGCACGATGGACTTCAAAAACCGGAGGACTTGGGTTAAAGTCTCACCGGCGCCACTGAGTTTCATCGGTGTGTTCTGGACAAGACAGAAGTTCAAGACACTTTCCCTTAGCTTCGTTTGATTGGATGGGGACGTAAACCTGGCGGTCCCGTGTATCAGTTTATCCTCCGAGCACGTTTAAGAGCCATGGGTAGTACGTAAGTTAGTAAGAATAGGTCACATTTCTTTGTATCCTTCTCTTCTTCTGTTGTTCTTCCTCACCCGGACTGATATTCATTAGCACGTTTAAGTCGGGTATCAAATCTTGGATTTGGACTCGGACTAAAAGGATCAACTTAGTTGTATCCACCAACACTCTGAGTCAGTTCTAGGACACTTTAGTTCTACGCTTCGGGTGTACTATCAAGCGGTCCCAAGATCTCAGATTTGAGTCTGATTATTATACTTAAACATATGGATGAATTAAAGTCCCTGTTCTTGCTTTTATTTGGTTCAACAATTTACAAGCACACTTTATACTGGACAATATATAATGTGACTGTATTTCTAACGTTGTACTGTGTACAACCTTAAGAGTCCCATCGCCTCTTAGTCCCATCGCCTCTTAGAGCACACTAGAGTCTGGACTATGGCGTGTGTGTGTGTGTGTGTGTGTGTGTGTGTCTTATGGCGCATTTGATTATTCGTCGGACCCTCGGTTTTCAGTCTCATCCGAATGACTGGTCATGTGGGAAATGCTTTTTAACAAGAGACATTTGTTTAAATACTACCTGGGTTTGGATCGAGCTCATGACCCCTGGATCATATGGCGTCATGCTGATCATTCCACTACAGTGCTGCCATGGTGTTTTCAAAGTGTAGTTAAATACCATAGTAGAAGCGAAGTGTAATAGTTAGTATGACGGCATAGTGATATAGGGGGTCAAGAGGTCGTGTCTTACTCGTTGGAAATAATTAAGAAAACCAATTTTAATAATTATTTGTTGAACGATTTAAAGGGATCTTATTTGTTTCATTAAACAAAGGATTAACTTTCTTCCGTTAAATAATGTGTATTTTTATGTAGAAGATCTTACATACGTGTCTGTTCAATGTTGAATTTATCAAACGAGCTGGACAATTATATGATGTAAGGCTCTGCAGATCATCATATCAATGTTATCCAAGTCAATATAAACTTGGGACGAATATGTGATTCTTATTATCACTTAACTCTAAACAAGTAATATATAACGTACATTCATTAATGTAACTGCTTGCGGTATTGTCCGTACCACACCGGGATGTCGGAACTTCCTCGCTCGTGTCTGTAACCGGGTATAAGTGTTTCGGAACTCGACGAGGTAATTCCGATAGTATACCGAGCTGAACGGAAAATACCGAGCGATGATTCGGCCTTCATTTGAGCGTGTCACTCCCACACCGCAAGTTATGTGATAAATATATATATACATTATGAGGCACACATATACTCATACATGTGTACATCACACACGCATATATATTTGTATAGCACACATTATGTAGATGTTTGTATATCACACACAGAATGTACTTGTACCAAATACAAAGCAACTGCAACACATCAAAGTTTCGGTGTTGTTTGATATCAGTCTGCATCTAACCATCCATGTGTCCTCATACTTGTCGGCATTCTCGAGACTTCCTTGCGATAATGCAGACGGACACGTTTCCAAACGCAAAACGACACTGATCTGTGTTCGTCAGACGCATGATACAAAAACGAATGTTCGCCGACGAGAGCCGAGCAGCTATTTTGAAAACCCATGACAGCAACACAGCACACGGATGGGCCGACGCTGGTTTGAAAATAAACTATAAAGAAGGTAAATGACTTGCGCACCATCTTCGAAAGTATGTACACGTATTTATAGAAAAGAAACGAAACGTGTTGTGGCACTAACGAATTTTTTCGTGATAGATATAGGGGGCGTTTGTAAGCAGAGTACTCCTTATCTACTAAACAATGGACAAAACCTTGTGTAAGGTTATGTTTTTTGATCTGTCTTATTAATAGTTACTGGCGCTAATGATATCTGTGTGTGTGTTGTGAAGTATTTTTCTCCATGAGATCGCATGAAGACTAGTTCGCTTTCTGTACTCCAGAAAGAAACGCAAATATTTGCAATATTTGCAGAGTTTATTGTTTAGTTAGTGTTAAAGACTAAATGGGTTTTCGTTTCGTAGTAGAAAAAATATGGCACTGGAAAAAACTGATATCCAAAGGAGATAAAACAAGTAAAATGCACTAGTTGTGTGAATTCAAAACCATTAATATTGCATGATATACACGGCCCATTTTTAAAAGTTTGATTGAGTTGAAAATAGACATCAATCTTGCGATACACGTGCACAGAATATTACGTGTACAAAATATTACGTGTGCGAAATATTAAAACCGCAAAGGTCTCCACGACACTCTCGCCAAATGGAGAATCAGAAATGAGGATGAGGTGTTTAGTAGAAGGTATTTCTAAGCGTTTGTGAAAAACAACCTACTAACATCTCTCCAATTCGATGTGATTCTATAATTAGCATTGCTTCTGAGCCGTAGACTTTTAGCAAACTAATTGGATGTGCTTTAGACAAAATGGTTCTATTCCGGATCCATCACCCTGTCATTATTGAAGTCAACAAGTTCAATTTAAACGTTATGGTATTCGGTTACATTGTCAAAAAGGCTGCCTCTAGACACAGTGTCAGATACAGAACGGCAGTCATCGGAATTATCCGAGTCATAAATATCAAACTGTATTGCCAGGTTGATACGTCAGTGGGCTGACAGCTCCTAAAACAGGTAGTCCAAGATGGCCAAACTCTACTCTTATAGCGGACAAGCAGTTTGAGCAAAGCGACAACTTAGCGAGCGAGCAAGTTTAAGTATGGTAGGTAGTTAGGTAATTTTAGTTAGTATGGGTTGTTATATCACCGAGTAAATATGTATGTATAGAGATTATTTAACTGATGGGATCGATTGTAGGGAAATCCTTCACGAGATGGTAGACGTATGGTTCTTTTCACGAACGAGCGTAAGAGAGTGAATGAAAAAAAAAAACCCACACGCCTACCATCGAGTGAAGGTGTGCAAGCTCTTACCAAATGTTGGGACATGTGACCATTTTGTTGCCATATTTGTGTATAATATTATATACTTGTAACAACAACTGCAGTCGTTATTCACACAAGATTATCAAAATCATATTACAAAGACAAGATTAAAACTGCAGCGATTTAAATATTGAAACTATCGAATTTGGAATTATAAAAATATTTCTAGTCTTGAAGAAAGCCGAAAAGATTTCTTCTATTTTACAGTTTGTATAGTGATAATAATTATATATCCCGGGACATATTAAAAGCTGCACAACTTTTATATCATTCTGACTATATCATAGATAGATAGATAGATACTTTTATTGACTTAAACTATTACAGTTTTTCATCATTACAAATATATGATAATTATAATATACACACACGTGACAGATATTAACATTGCAAATACAACAAAATAATCACTATGTTTATTTTTTTGTTTCATACATATTTAAACAATCAAAAACATACACATATTATGGTATGTCAATGCTAAACGAGGATGTTCTAAAATAAGATATCTAGTGTTTTTTGTTTTTTTCAGTCTGTTAAAATGGATGTAGATAACCTTAATACAAGTGCATCGGAAATGAATTTACCCAAACTAAGAATAACCTTTTTGTTAAATGACTGCAGCAATTCCACAAATTTAAACATGATTGGTCTAGTTGTGTAATATTTAGGAATGTATTTGTTTCTAATGTTAGAGTAAGTAGTACAGATCAAAATAAAATGGTACTCGTCTTCAATATCGTTAGTGTTACAAATTTCGGACACTCTTTCGTTTCTCTCTGTTCTCCCTCTTGAGTATCTCCCTGTTTCTATTCTTAAACAATGAGCGGATAATATTATTTTTGTTATACAACTTCTAAATTGTTTGGAGCATAATGTTTCTAGATATGTTTCAAAATCAAACTTCTCTTTCACCACCTTATATAGCGTTCAAACTCTACTGCCTTCTATATCAGATCGCCATTGTTGCATGAAATTATCAGTTAATCTTTGTTTAAATATTAAAGGAAATAGTTTGAAACTAAAACTATCATACAACATAAACAACAAACATTTAAATATACTCTAAAGGAAATATTTTAAGAAATATTCAAGTGGAGTCATAAATTAAATTTTAGCAGGCCTTTGAGCGCATTTCAATGTTTATGACTACCGACCAATTAGCGGAAAATTGACCCTTGCTTAATGCCAAAGCCAGTCCCCTGAAGGCACATATAAAGATGTAGCCGATACACGCTATAAACCTTGAATCAGATCGAAATCTTCTGCTCTATATCTACACATTAAATCAATTCCCACTGAAAAAAACAAAACAAACATAAAACTAAACTTAATCATAATTATGTCAAGATCAATACATGTTATCGTACAGGCAGATGGGAAAACTGACTGCTTTTTATTGATTTAAACATATGTTATTGCCATATATGTACAAGTACAATGCAATCGGGTCGGGCCACAAGTGCTACCCACATTAGCTACCCTACAATGGAGTTTTAACAAATATAATGAATGGAAATTGTTATTAACACGTATCAATAAGTTGGATTAACTACAACATGATATGTAGTAGAACATGTTAAGATAATTAGAAAATAGAAAGAAAAAAAAATAAGGGAAAAGTAGAAGTAGAAGAAAGAATAATGCAACACGTGAAATTGCTCGGGTTGATCAGACAGATAATGTAATGGCAAACCTAAGTAAATCGATGACTATCTCTAATAAAGTTTTGAACAGAATTAAAAATCAAACCATTTTCTTGTGTTGTAAGATCTAACCTTCCAAGCAATAACGTATTTGAGCTTAAAGGATGAAACCAACGTGTAGACTGGAAGAGTTCGAGCCTCTCAACATTGAATTGCATACATTCAAAGAAGAAATGATTTGTATCTTCATTACCCTGACCGCAATTGCATTGAGGCGATTCGCGTTTGAAAAAGATCGTTATTGAGATTACTACATGAATTTCTTATCTTAGCATGCACAACAGATAAAAAACGTACACCAGATAAGTAAAAACTAGGAACATTTAAAATAGTAAACATTGTTCGCATAAGCTGACCTTTGAATATGTTTAATGAGCCTGAATTTCTAATATCTAAAGGTAAATCATTCCAGAGTTTCATAGCTGGTGGAATACATGAATTCATAAAAATAGATGTTCTAACTGGTATGCGAGAATTAATTTTTGCTGCGTTCCAGAGGGGATATGGAGTCTCTTCCGCTACGGTTCTTGGCAGTAGATTTGCCAGGTATTCAGACACTGTTCCTTTTTTCATTTTATATACAAGAGAACGTTTTTGGAACTTACGCCGTTATGATAACGTTCGCCACCCTATTTAATTCATTAAATTAACAATAGATACCGAACGGGTAAGACCGGTCACAATACGCGCAGCTTCATATTGTATTTTTTCAAGTTTATTTTTTTTCATATTCGCTGCAGCCATCCCAAACAATAGCAGCATATTTTAAGACTGGACGGACGTACGATAAATAAATTAATTTTACTTAGTGTAAATTTCAAAAGCCTCATAGTTTCAATGATTTTGGAAGCCGAAAGAGAGATATCTGCCATCGTGGATGCAAGTAAGGCCTAATTGTTTGTGGTGTTCAACAAACGACAACTGGGTGTTATCTGAAATAATATTAGGCCGACGCTGTTCATTGGTTTTTGAAAAAAACAATGCTTCAGTTTTACTGGCGTTTAACTGAACTAACCATGTTTTCGACCAATTTGAAACAATGTTTAAATCATGGTTTAGAATACCCTCCATGTCATCAATTCTTGAAGTGGATACTGACAAAGAGCTACCATCGGCAAACAAACGAGCTATGCTTAACATATTTTCGGACATATCATTAACATATATTAAAAACAAAAGGGGTCCGAGAACAGAGCCTTGAGGAGCGCCCGCGGTTATGTTTTTGATTTTAGAATACGCGTTTCCCACAAATACTTGTTGCCTTCTATATTAAGATGACTTTCAATCCAAGATTGTTATTGCAACCAATTAGCAACACCCTCTTCGTTTATCACTTCTATACAATAACAGGCCGATATACATAGCATTGTTTTACATTAGTGCGGTATCCAAATGTAAAGTTTTACAAAAACATGTTTTAACGTGGGTGGGTGTGATGGTGGTGTGTGTGTGGGGGTGGGGGTGGGAAGGGGGAGGTGGGGGTGGGGGTGAGTGGGGGATTATGTGAAACCAAATTGTTTTTTGTATATTGCTTACTGTTGACTATAGCGCACCAATACTATTTCAACATATTGAAGAATTACGAGCTCAACATTTCATTTAATAATATGCAAGCAGGTTTAAAGTCAAACCAATACTGTATTAAATCTGGATCGTATTGTAATGCTTGGTGTGGGCGTGGTGGAGAGAGAGTGTGGGGTGGGGTGAGTGGGCTTGGGGGCGGAATATGTCAAACCAAATTGTTTTTGTATATTGCTTACGTTTGACTATAAAGCACCAATACTATTTCAACATATTTAACGAAAACAATTTGAAAGCTCAACATTTCATTTAATTATATGCAAGCAGGTTTAAAGTCAAACCAATACTGCATTCAATATGGAGCTTATTGTAATGCTTGGTGTGGGCGTGGTGGAGAGAGAGAGAGAGGTGTGTGAGGGGGGAATATGTCGAACCAAATTGTTTTTATTACTTACTTTGACTATAACGCACCAATACTATTTCAACACATTGAAGAATAACGAAAACAATTTGAAAGCTCATTTCATTTCATTATACGCAAGCAGGTTTAAAGTCAAACCAATACTGCATTCAATATGGACCTTATTGTAATGCTCGATAAAAATACTTCAACATTGGCGTGTTTCCCTTTAGATCTGGATCACATCTAAATATGATTATTACCTAAGTTGTGGTGTCTAGATGTTGTGACATGTGCTTTGATTTATTAATGCCTATTAACTATATTTATCGGCAGTTTATCTCCCAAATGTTCAAAACTAAAACATAAAACCAGAAGAAAGCACTAATCCATAACTTGCAAAACATTAATAAAACAGTTTAGATGTCTGATTTGATATGTGTGCAACATTATCATTGTAACATATATTAGTATTTTAGCGTTAATGTTCTATTTTACATACATGCATTTTTTCCCCCAACTTCAATTTGGTGAACATGTTGGCATTTTAAAAATGTACATACTAGATACAATTCATTATTATAATGGCTTCCACTGCTGAGTCCCACCCCGTTTGGTTTCGGGGGCCCCGTTTTGTTACGGGGCAAAGAATAGGGCCACTGCAGATCCCGTTGGAGGGGAAGGCAGATGGGTAACACCTCCCCCCCTCCCACAAATGCATGTGCATTTTATCATATTTTTTTCATGCTCATTAGAGGTCTTCATCATGACCCCTGCATTGTTTCATGTGCCATCTCGCTTATATCACTAGTGCAGTGGCAGAAAATCTATAACGTGGCTCCAGCGTAAATAGAGTGTCTAAAATAGAATTTGCAGTTCAGGGTGAGAAGGTTCTAGGCCCGTTATCCATATTTTATCTCGATGTACATGTAGGATGAGCCTGGCATGTTCAGTCCTGTTAGGCGCCATATAACCTTTCGTGTTGGTGCGCCTTAAAATCCCAATGTAATTCACTCTGAGTCCCTCCAACGGATTATGGTGATCATGTAGATATAGTGATTCAGGGATGAGGGGATCTAAGGAATATGTCCTAAAAGATAAAAACTACTTTTGGAGATCGGGGGAACATGGTCATACCATTAAGGGGTCCAGAGAAGAAGAACCCCACTTGGAGGGCATCGCTACTGCAGCATTCCGTTCGATCTTGTTTTAATCACTTGGGTCCTTAATTACACTTATCATATTTTCTTTGAACAAATGTTACAACTAAACATTACTCATAAAAACAAGTACACACCTCATAAACATAAAATGTGTTTAATTACTCCCTTATATCTTAATGAGTTGATATGATGCCTTAAACGAAATGTGAATTATTATGCTTGTAGAAAACGCGTTAAAATGAATACCGAAACAACAACATACGTCACTATATTAACATCACTGTGACGTCGATATTCAACACGTTAAATACAATTAGTTACACTGTTGTGTTTATTTTTTATGGGATATAATTCTCAGTAAGAAAATAGAAAGTAATTATGTTTTAAGGCTTAAGGATTCGATATAAAAAATCCACATTGGCGAGCAAAACACTAAAGTTAATACATTTTCATATAAATTAAAATAGTGCATTACCATTAACAAAAAGCACAGATACTGCTTAAAATTCCAGTTCACGCAGACTGTGTTCTCTTGATTTAATTTCATAAATAGGCATCATTATTATTTAATGTTTGTGTTTTAGACGTATGGCTAATTGATA
The DNA here is from genome assembly GCA_037043455.1 of Cyrtodaria siliqua. Classification (NCBI taxonomy): domain Eukaryota; kingdom Metazoa; phylum Mollusca; class Bivalvia; order Adapedonta; family Hiatellidae; genus Cyrtodaria; species Cyrtodaria siliqua. The sequence goes on along the minus strand of JAWPHD010013589.1, from coordinate 32,171 downwards.
TGAGGATAATGAGGGAGATAATACTCGGCTGCACAGGTGTAAAGTCGGCGAGTCAGTTAAGCACAGTTTCTTGTATTTAACTGAGGCCATTAGGATAATAATATGGGTGGCTAATGCCTATTTAACTGCCACAAGTATGAGATAATTCAAACATGACGATATCTCACTGCTTCATAATGTTGGCTGTCAGTACATTCGGCAGCAATAAGCGCTTCTAAATAATGAGAATTATTTCAAACCACAACTGCAGGTCTTGTCACGTGATACTGTCTAGGAAAACATCTTTGTTTGAGAGACGTCTGTTTTTGGAGGCGCCGAAGTAGTTCGGTTCCCTGACCATTAGCAGATTAGTAACGAAGACCTCACAAAGTCAAAGTCAATCCTGAAAACTCGACCAATCCCGTCATTCTTCGGGATCCCGCCTCGTGTGTATATCGAGCTTCGGTGTGTTCAACATCTTGACATTTTGTTAGCCGTAAGGCAACGGCACAGAAAAAATTGCACTGTTGCTATGTAAACAATATGGTCGTTAGCCACACGTGTTGATGTATAATTTGCGTTGCATATTTGCTTTTTACAATGCAGGTGAAAGTTTTATCACTGCATTCATGTAAATAAACTATTGAACAATCTATTGAAAACTATAATAAACTATTGAAAATCGGCTAAATGACATTGCAAAATTTTATTTTAACTTTGATTATGAATGCAAACTTGTTTTGGCGGGAGTCTAAGGCGCGATGACGTAACTAATATGGAAACCCTCGATTTACATTCGAGTAATGCTACTAAGTAGTGTGCGAGATGTTGCGAATGAGTCAAAGCATGACAACACAGTTTCGATGAGCTATTTTACTGTATGTGCTTTATGGAAATGACATCATGGGAAGAGTTTGGTTTTCGCGAATAATACCTTGTTTGAACTTATCGGTCGTCTAATTGCCACTGGACCTTCTAAAACAGCAACCAACTGAGCTGCCAGACTTAAATGACTATTAATGCGGCCTTGTTTACTAGAGAATATAACTTGGCGGAGATATCTTTATTTACACTGTCCCGTTTCATTGAGATGACAATAAGGTAAGATTGAGGTTTGCGCACTAGAACATGTTTTTTTGCCACTGACCGTTCCATGGCGGTAGCTCTATTGTCAACCCGTTCATGTTTGTGATGTCATTTCTTGACTTTTATTCATCTTTGAAGTTTTTGTTTGTTTCTGTGCGTTGTTTTGGTTGACTGTGGTCCTTGAATGCTACATTTTCCTGTTCGCCTTTATATCTTCTTTTACAAATACAGTAACTCCTAGTATCAGTTTCGTTTGACGTATAGTGTTTGGTTTCATGCACTTCTTTCGTCCACTACATTTTGGCGCAATTTTAATACTTGCTTTTCTCACCATATATATGTTAAATATACTCTGTAATAGAGATTTAGAAGCATCAACTCCTACCTAGCTCAAACATACAGTATAGCACAAAAGTAATTCAGTTGTTTATGAACATGCACTAATATAGGCTACATCAAAAGAGTTTTTGTTTAAAACACTGAAAATCATTGTTGCCTATAGAAATAGGTACAGCACTCCATAATATATAATTTTGTTTGTTTGTTTGAATGGTGTTTTACGTAATTTTTTCAGCACATGTAACGTTATACATGACGGTCGAATTTGTGGTGGAGGCAGACCACCCACTTTTCCTGTAGTACTGTACACCTCCCGACATCCGTAAGAATCAACACTTCCTCACAAGTAGAGCTCCCAGTGGGATTCGAACCCGCAGCGGTGAGAGGCGAAGGTTTACAACGCAACGTCGTTAACCATTCGGCCACGGAGACGCGTATAGATATGGTTCAACCAAGGAAGTACAATTAATATATATTTGCTTGAAATATGTCTCAGAAGGTGCTTAACTTTTGCTTACCTTTTTTTGTACACCATTTAAAAAAAGTAGACAATCACTGCTACTAATCACTTTTTACAGCGCGTTATTTCAAATGTATGGTGTTATAAAACAGATGCAAAACAGTTGTGTTTTCTGCAGCAAATTGAGTGATTGTAACACATTACAAATTACCCTTAAGAGCACAAGATACTGACGTTGCTATCATATTGAATTGTTTAACGTTAACGCGCATTGTCAGTGCTTTAATACTCATGGAGATAATTAGTCTAAATAATTGAAATCCTAATTTGTGCAATGCTCATTAAATGGTTGACTGACAAGAGCAGAAAACATATGATCATACATATTTATGTCAGTCAGCTGATGCGAACGAAAGATCAAACGATTTGACTACAGTGCAAGATATAAGCAACGCCATACATTTACCCGCGAAAGGGGTCGCGTGTAGCGTTTAATATTATGAACTTGCTTGACAACACGACATACCTAATAACAAACAGATTGAACACTGTGAAATTTACCTGAATTTCACGTGGGACAGCGCGAGAATTTCACAAAATGTTGCCCACATTTAAACACTTCTATCTTGAAGAGGTTTTTAGATATAGGTGTCATTAATGCCAAACCCATCACAAATGTATTTCTCCTTCTAATGATGGCATTTCCCTTGCTCTACCTTTCAAACTAAAAAGGAGTTCAACGGAAACTTTTACTATGTCAAACTTTGAAATTTTAAAAGAAAAGCCAATAAATATGAGATATTTATCTTTAAACAGCTTTTTATACAACTTCTTATGTTGAAAATAAAAAATAATTACTATAATATTCGGTAGTCCAATCACGACTTTTAACTACTGGATGGGTCTCGAGCCCGTAAACATAAGTGTGTAGTATTACTTTTAGATGGACATATGGCAATATTGATTGCTTGATTGATTGATTGCGGCGTCTCGTTAGTTGTTCTGCATATCATAGCATTAATAATAAAACGTCGAATATATTCAATAAAGTTGTATTTTTGTTTTCAGGTTACTAATTGTTGAGTATATTGCATGAATAATATATATAACCCCATGGTAGAATAACGAATGAATATGCTCAAAATGCCGTGATTTTAAATTTTATTTAAGTATATGCAAGTCGGTTTAAAATGATACTGGACAAATAATCCGATGTTTCTAATTTTAATATTTGTCTATTTTCAGGGTGTCGTGTGTCCGTTTTAAGGTATTGAAACTACCGCTTAGCATACCAAATATTTCTCTTTCCTTATTAAATGGATGATTTATATGTGATGGGAGATTTGAAGTTAAATGATAAATTACTATTGTTTGGGGCGCTTGTTTCAGCCAAAGTTTTTTTTGACTTTTCAGACATAATTCATCTAGTACCTAAATAAGTTGTATATTAGTGAAACAGACGTTTTTAGTGGTAAATAAAAATACCTTAGTTTTGAAAATCGGTTGAGAAATAAAATTTTCATGCGCGAAAGCTGTTTTTGATAGGTTTTTGATGGGGCATTTTTCAATGTATAATTATGTTGCATGAACAACTTTAAAAACTATTTTTTTTTTAGAATTTTTATACAAAATTGGTTTTTAGTTGTTGGACATTTGTAAATTAAGACACCCTAAAAGTTGTATAACAAAATATGAAGGCTAACTGAAGTTATTTGAAATTTCCTCCCACCAACTAGGAATTTACATGGGAAATGTCCCATCAAAACATCATTTGGACTGTAAAATATTTATTTCTCAACCGATTTTCAAAACTAAGGTATTTTTATTTAACACTAAAAATACCAGTTCTAATGATATATAATTTATGTACGTATTATTCAAATTTCTATTATTGTTATTATTGTTAACAAGTATATTGTTAACAAGTATATTGTCCAGTCTAATGAACTAAACATAAATATGGTAATACTCCGATTATATTATATGTATATATATATTATATGTGTATTATATGTATATATATATATATATATATATGTATATAATATATGTATAGATATATATTATATGTGTATATATATATATATTTGCTTTGCCTGTTGTCTATATAAGCATATCACTTTATTCGAGAAGTCAGTCTTTGAGGCTTGGATATATTCTTGTATTCAACGTACTCAGAATGAGTATTTTGTTTTCTCTTTAAATCAACTTGAATAGTGTACATATACACAGTTGCAAAAGAAACTGGACACTTTGAAAATTTTACTTTACACCATATCCTCTTTATCGAGCTACAGTCCATTAATGACTCAACCTATTGAAAAACAAATGACAACATGATATTGGCAACGGAATGATAAAAACTTTAGTACCAATATGGCATATTCATTTTGGTATTTGTCAATTTAATTCTAAAAAAACTTTATACAATTAAATCTAAACAAAACTCAGTGTCCGCTTTCTTTTGCAATTGAGTATATATGCTTTGACTCTCAGAAATGTGTATTTTCTTTTCTTTTTAAATCAAATAGTATACACGCATATTCTGTGTTTGTTGTTCCACTTGCAGTGTTACAAGTCCCATAACCGTGTTACAAGTTTCCGAATGACGTCTCAAACATCCTCAGATGAGAGTTGTCAATGGCGAAAGTTTATCATACTGGATGTTATGCTTGCATATACAGTTTAATGTGCTTAAACCATGTGACTAAAGGTTCTAATATAAATTATGAATATTAATCTAGCCTGCAGTGATTTTAAATGGCGTACTATTAATATGACTGATTTTGTCAGTTTCTCATCTTGCTGCAATTTACAAATTTAGGACGTGTTAAATCATAAGCTGTGCTGAGTTTGAGTTTTCAACCTTTTTTTTTCTTTTTAAAAAAACACTGTCAGATATGATTACATTAGTCTCGATTTTTCCTGCAGTGTGAAGTTCCTTAATTTTCTTTTTACAGGTTATGTAAAAAGAACACACACAAAACCCCCCACACAAAACAACAACAACAACAAACGCACACACAAGGTTGACACGAACTATGTTAATATAATCTAGTCAATTTACTACCCTTTGTCTATCAGTAATATGTGTTGATTCTTGCTCATTTGGAAATAGTTTGCGTTATATACATCGTCATGTTTGAATTTGAAAATGTTAACGTTTCAGATAAAATGCTTATTTCTTTATTACATAATTACTCCTCATTGTATTTATGATTATTTTTTCAAACTTTAAAATAGCTCATATATAACACACATGTATAGATATATGCATTTTAAACATACTCTTTTAAGCATAGAAACAGTACCATGATTATTAGCATACTTATAATAATCAAATAGTTTTAAGTTTTAATTCACATCTCAGTCTGGGAGACAACGTGTTACATGTTGTATTGCTTACATGTTTTATTGCTTTCTTTTAAATACAAGCAAAATGGTTGGACAGCAGTTTCTTCCAACATTTATCAAAGGCCTTTCCCGTCAGTATTATAATTTACAAATAACACTATGGCAATGTAATTAATATACACACATTCAAATATATTTTCGGCGGTGAAAATAGAGAAAAGGGAAGAAAATAGAATGATGTGCCAGGAAAGATACAAAATTAATAATAAAGAATGAATGAGTGAGGATGTGGTTGAAGGGTTATGTAGTTGTAGGGTTAAGTTTTGAGCATGTGTCATAATACTTGTTTATATGCCGCAGTAAGTTGCTGTTATTACCCATTTTATCGTGGAGCAGGAGTAAACACATCAGCCCCGTCTCCAACATCCTTAGATGTCTATACGCAACACAGAGCAAACTTTTGAGTTTTGGCAACAAGGTCGTAAAACCAGGATTTTATGCTTAGATGCGAAATAAAGATTATGAAAAAGGCTTTCGGCTGTCTGGATCCTTAACGCCATTACTATTCTTAGCTGCATGCTTGCAATAAATTGTGACTGAACCAGTCTTGTTTTAAATGATTATCAAGTTTCAGTCTTCATATTTTATTTTAGTTTCAACTATTTTGAAAACGTGTTTTATATTACAACTAACTATTGCGGTACTTGTCAAGTGAGTAGAAGTCGTTTTCAATATGATTTATGATCAAACTATTTTCTTGGGCTGTGTGAATTAAACTATAGTTTTTATTATTTTTTAAAGAATAAAATGTGAGAAATATGTTATGTGGCATAACTTTAAATTTTGAGATAATTAGAATAACACGTCGTGATTTATTTAACAGAGGCATAATTTAAGAAAAGTAAAATAACATGCCATGTTGTTATAGTTATTTCTTTTTACCGTTTATGACAACAATATACGAGCATTATAGTATGAACTTGAGAAATGCACTATTTGCATTTTTACAAATCAGGAATTTGCGTTTCACCATTTAAAAGTGTTTTATTTACACTTTAGGATTTTTAAGGACACGCATAAATATATAATAATATTGTAAAATGTCATAAAATACTTCAATAACAGTACTTTCCAATGATAACTGACACTATTTAGTATCTGTATAACAAACAAAATGATGTTATTTTCTATTTGTGTGTGTGCTTGTTTCACACGCAGAGCAAGTCACCGTGTCAAAATGAGCCACTGCGAAGGGTACTTGTAAGATAATAATTATACTCAATGTAAGTGGTGTTCCATCGACTATCTATATATATATATCAATATATATTTTAATTACAGGTTATTGTCTATATTTCAGTCTATATTGTTTTTAAATTGCACCAATGTCATTCGATAACAGAATTTTAAGAGACTAGAAAGAACATTTTGTTCGTAAATATGCTGGGTATATCAGCAATTGAAAAAAAAATAGTGCAGTTAAAAGTTGACCAACTGATTTTTTTTAGTATATTAGAATGAAAGTAAAGATTAAGCTTCTTTTTTCAACCATATAATGCAAGTCATGTTAGAAACAAAACCTGTCACTGCCAATGTTAGTGATATGAAAACAATAACTTTCGCGTATGGTTGCGGGTGTCAAATACCTATTGTTTATGACAATTAGGCGCATTAGTTCTGATACACAAATATGACATGTTGGATGACCGCATGTGAAGTTTATGGGACGTTTATTTCACTTTGTCCGAACTGCTTTCCATGGGCGAGATGTGGTATAGCCTTCATATATTATTTATTTTTAATATCCATCGTCTCTGTATAGATATACAAGCGGTAATAGAACCTACAAATGTGTTTTTAATATCCATCGTCTCTGTATTGATATACAAGCGGTAACATAACCTACATATGTCTTGTTAATATCCATCGTCTCTATATAGATATGGAAGCGGTAATATAACCTACATATGTATCTTTAATATTCATCGTACCTATATTAATATAACCTACATATGTGTTTTTAATATCCATCGTCTCTGTATTGATATACATGCGGTAATATAACCTACATATGTTATTTGTTTTTAATATTCATCGTCTCCATATTGATACAAGCGATTATACAACCGATATATGTTATTAGTTTATAATATTCATCGTCTCCATATTAATACAGGTCGCCTCTATACTAATACAAGTAGTGCTATATATACCCTACATATGCGTGTTTTTTTAATATTCATCGTCTCTGATTCATATACATGGAGATATAACCTACATATTTTTATGTTATTTATTTATAATATTCATCCTTTATATTATTACACCTGGAGAGATAACCTACATACCTGTATGTTATTTGTTTATAATATTTGTCCTCTACAATAATACACATGGCGATATAACCGGCATATGTTATTTGTTTATAATATCCATCCTCTATATTACTACAAGTGGTGATATAACTTCTTACGATTGTGTTCTTTGTTTATAATATTCATCCGTTATATTAATACACGTGGTGATATAACTACATACTTTTGCGTTATTTGTTTGTATATTTATTTACACATTAATATATAGCCTATATAATTATTGTATTTGTTTTTTTAATATTCATCTTCTCTATAGTGATACTCAAAAGCAACGTTTTCATCATGGAATAGTATTACATGTCGCCAGTTGAAATGATGCTGTCTTACATATGTTTAATGTTGAATACTAAACTAATAGTATATATACATACGCGAAAACTGACTTAAGATTAGTGTTTCTTTATGGCATTTCAAACGTTTAACGCGTGTAATAAAATATAGTATATCTGATGGATATCACTTGAGGATTATTTAACGTTTTTTTTTAAGTATTCACAAAACCATTAAAGAGTGTACACTTCATATTTAGTGTATAAAAACATATCTATCTTCAGCTCTTTTCCAGCTTTGTGTAAAGCGTTTTAATGAGAGAACACTTTTCTGTATATTATATGTACGTCATTCACATCAAAAAACCAAAAGGAGTAAATAAACAATCATAAACGAACCAAAAACAAATAAATACAAGCTTTGATTGTAAACTTCTAGGAATTTCTTTTGTATCACAGTAGCTTTACGTAGAAGAAAATATACATGCATTTACAGATACGCTATTTAATAACTGAACATCTTAGTATATCAAAAATACAACTAGAGCCGATAAACTTACCCCTATTGCAGAGCGATTGGTAGGGCATCATTGAAGACATGCCCATCGCAGATTTGTTGAAATCCAAGGCCCCACTAAGGTCTGACGCGGCCCACGAGTTGTTTAGCACGGGTAAGCGTTGTTGTGGACTGCTACACGTACACGAGAGAGCACAACACGATCTTTGATGATCGTCACTGTCTATATTTCTACACGTGTTTGTTTTGTATAAATTTTCGTACCCGGTCTTTGGTATATTCTGGTCTCTGACATTATTTGGCGATCCGTCTGACGACGTTGAACAAACGGACGAACTCTGAAGTTTCCACTCTCCATTGTGCTGCTTTTGATTTTCTGGGCTGAACGGATACACTGAAGTCGGCGTAGTGAAATATCCCGACGGAAGGGACCCGTACATGTGATAATTACGTTCATAGTTGGCCGAGCCGTCGTACGACGGCAGATGCCATCCCCGGAACGCATAGGGATTCATTGCAGTCATTATCGGGTGGATACCATTAAAAGAAAGATCACTTACTTTGTTCCTCTGAAAAATTGCTATAGCAGAATTAATCAAATTTCTTGATAAAATAAAATGTTCGCGTTTCAGTACTATTCCAATATTTAAATTATAGTAGAGCAACAATTGTAATAACTATAATCCAAACAAATTAAAAGTATGTACTGGCACTTGTGAATTAAAATCAACAAATTACATAAGAAGTTTATGTCACAAACTACTAACAGCTCTCCTAAATTTCTCCGCTTACTTCGCACAACGGAGCCGGTTTGTTTTATGAGCCGTAAAACGCTGCTATGATCTAGTCATAAACAACGACAGAATCCTATAGACAAATAGTACACCCTCTATCCTGCATAAGCAGTCGGAGTGCTGAAGCGTGTGCCAAGTTTTTACGATAAACATAGGCTCTATCTACTCCAGTCAACCTCCTTGTGAAGTTTACAACGAAGTAATAAAACCGCTTAACTATCATAGAATATTGTCTCTTTCAGCCATTTAAATACTCATATATGCGTATATTAGAATATATCCAACGTCGTTTGTGAAACTCCTTCAAACCACACTGTCCGGTATTCCGTATAGTCTTTTCCCAACTCTTCAATGAAGTTCAAACACAATTTTTACACATTAGCGACCACTTTACACCTACAAAAGTAAACAATAGAACGGTAATTAAACTTTTTATAGTCATTCATCATGACACATATAGTGTAAAATCACGTGGATTCACGTCCTGTACTTGAATACTTGCGAGAAATTGTGAAATAAAATCTATGGATACCTATAAAGAAAATATATATACTCGTTTCATAACCTTGCAAAATGAAGAACTAAATGCTATACCCACCGCTAGTTTACTGCTTAGCATATTAAAATACTGTTTCTCGAGAACTAAACGCGCTTACAGCGCCGTGATTGGACGAAGGCCTGAACAAAATATGAATATGACTGGGAATAAATGTCAGATCAATGCATGATGGGAGGTCACCGTAGTGATATGTTACGCTTTGGTGGTTCGCTTCGCCTCGTAACGTTTGATATGAACTAATTTGATGATAACATTGCGCATAAATCCGAGATAACTGTAGTTATGGTATTACACATTCTATCGTAAAACAAAGAGACAACATTATTTAGGCTAGCACATTAAATAATAACATAGCGTATGTGTTTTATTGTTTTCTTTTCGTCTTAAACTATCATAGACAATGAAGTATGCATTGTCATTAGTAACTGATACTCAACTGATCCATGCCAGTATTTTACGGCCCGGATTTTATACCTTAATTAAAGTTCTGCATTAGGCAAATGCATAATGCAAGTTGCATAGAGATTGCGGGCAAATATTGCGGGCAAATCCAGCAATATAGTGCCTGGAATGCTTGTCTGCGTTCTGTGAATGATCCTGTTTGATCTGTACTACTTACTCTAACATTAGAAACAAATACATTCCTAAATATTACACAGCTAGACCAAGCATGTTTAAATTTGTGGAATTGTTGCAGTCATTAAACAAAACACAGACATTTGTTATTAGGTCTGTGAACAAAACGATTATTCTTAGTTCAAGTAAATTCATCTCCGATGCACTTGTATTAAGGCTATCTACATCCATTTCAACAGACTAAAAAAACACTAGATATCTTATTTTAGAACATCCTTGTTTATCATTGACATACCATAATATGTGTATGTTTTTGATTGTTTAAATATGTATGAAACAAAAAAAAATACGTAGTGATTATTTTGTTGTATTTGCAATGTTAATATCTGTCACGTGTGTATATTATAATTATCATATACTTGTAATGATGAAAAACTGTAATAGTTTAAGTCAATAAAAGTATCTATCTATCTATATTTCTTGCATACCGGACAAGGATATCCCTCATTTTACCGGGGCTAGATATTTCCATCTCACCCTAGGGTCGAGATAAAATTCACGCGCGCCAACATCCGGTATGCAGGAAAACATGCAAAACGTTAGTAGCTGGTGGCGTCAACGCACAACATGTCTCTGATATGCAAGAAAAAGAATCCATCATGGGTATTCGGTTGAGATAGGGAATTCCAACCCGAGGTATAAGTGTTTTAATCGGAACCTCGGCAGAGCCTCGGTTCCGATAAAACCCTTTATACCTCGGGTTGGAATTCCCTATCTTCACCCGATACCCATGACATATTCTTATAATCTACTATGCAAATGTATATTACCTTACTGTTATGGTACACACAAAATCAAAACAGATGCGACACAGACAAAACAAATGCGACAAAATGCATATGCAAATTGTTGTATTTTGCATGCTAAGCCGCATGCTAGCAAACATATATCTAAGATATAACGAAGCGATGTGTCTTAGTCTGACATGTCTTTTAAATTATATACATATACCGAATTTACATTTTCTTTCACAATTGAATATTATGTTTCATTTGATGCATAGGCACACTATACTTATATATATATATATATAGATATATATATATATATATATTGAGTTGTGTGACCTAGTTTGATGTGTACGAACAATAGTACGTGGCAATATTCGACCCAAGTGAAACTTATATTTAATTTGTTAGTGATACGGTAGGGGAACTACCATGGAATTGCGTTTGGGTGCTTTGACTTCTTTAAGACAACTTTTCTCATTTTTGACAGTTACACAGAATGCAGTGAGATAAACCATTTACAAGATTCAACAGTGTGAATACAATGTGTGTCCCCGTTTGCGAGATCAATAGCATTAATGGAATAATTCACGTTTTGGTTGATTTATTAGTATTATTTGCTAATGATTTTAACTGTTTTACTCGAATAATGTTTAGTTCATGAGATACAACGTTTTCGTATTTTGAAAAAAATAATACATATGGACTTTTTCTGTTTAAAATCGCATTTGTGTGTGATATTATAGCTTTTAATATTTGATTTTTGTTTTTAATAGTTTGTCTTCACTTTTGTGTTTGTGATGTCGTTTGCATTTATTATTGCTTTTGCCTTCTTGTTTGTCTGTTTGCGTGTTTGTTTCTGTGTTTTGTGGTTGACTGTCCTCCTTGAATGCTACTTTCCCTGTCCGATCTTTTTACATTTCTTTATCACATATAAGTTACACTTTATTTTAGATAACACATTCCCTACTTTAATTTGAAGTGCATATGCAGATAGTCCGTAAATTGGTTAATGTATATTGGTCCATCGTCTTTTAAAAAATGTCCAAAATGGATGGGATATGGTCAAGTGAACTTTTCGACCAAATAGATATTTCAGGCAGTCAACCATACTACAGTTATTCAACACTGTTGGTGTAAACATAATACCAGAAAGAAGCATATATGGCAGAAAGTGTGCCCTTTATATCCGAAAGTTTGATACAATTTTACTCAACTTGAAGTTGTTTTGTTTTTTATGTGAAATAAATTGGTCCATAGAATAGTCCATAATTTATCCAGCGACATCATTTCTAAATAAAATAAGCCATTTTATCACATCATCCAAATTTCGAAGTACACCATTTGTACCAAAGCAAAGATTTTCACGAATGTTTTTTTAAAGATGGCAAACCATTAGTCCTTAAATTAGCAAATTAAGACCAAAATAATATGCGTGAAACCTCAATTGAAATTGTTTCATACTGTTTTGTTTTATTCGTGTCCATAGTTATAGAATAATACGTTTAAATGATGAGCATGCCAGTTCGTTTGAGGATCTTGCATGATTTGTTTGGTATTTCTGTTAGTAGATATTCTATATTTAACAACTGTATTGTTTTTCGGATTGTGTCATTACAGTTTTATTTTTATGTGATTTGAAGGATGATGTTATATTGTTCATCACTACACACATTTATTCCACAAAAATACATTTAATATAATTTATAATGTTTATAAAAGTATTAAATGTAACCATGTTTTGGTGCTTACTTTTATAATACAATTGAACAATTGTTTTATTTTGTTCTGTAAAGTAGATATCAGTTAATTAAGGGTAGTTGAACTTAACCGGTATTTTTCATTTAAAATATGTTGTTAAGGTTAAATTCTTATTTCATAAAATCGGCAAAAGCCGTGTGCAGCTTTAGATCATATGAGTTTACTATTCATACAACAAAAAATAGATTTATATAATCGTTTTTGGTTTTAGTTATATATGTATTGGTTTTATATTTTGTGCTACATTTACACAGCATTATATATAACAATCAATACATTTTTTTCATATATGTACGTGCATTAATGACTATATATGCATTGTTATTCCATATTCCTTGTGTAATGTCTGGACGTCTTCATGAATACAAGTATACACACTTATGTTGAATATTACACATCTAATATTTACTATTACACTGTTAACTTGAATTATACTATTACACATCATCGTGTTAACTAGAATTAAGCATTTAGTATTTACTATTACATATCATTGTGTTAACTAGAATTAAGCATTTAGTATTTACTATTACACATCATTGTGTTAACTGGAATTAAGCATTTAGTATTTACTATTACACACCATTGTGTTAACTGGAATTAAGCATTTAGTATTTACTATTACACACCATTGTGTTAACTTGAATTAAGCATTTATTATTTACTATTACACATCATCGTGTTAACTAGAATTAAGCATTTAGCATTTACTATTAAACATCATTGTGTTAACTAGAACTAAGCATTTAGTATTTACTATTACACATCATTGTTTTAACTAAAATTAAGCATTTAGTATTTACTATTACACATCATGTTAACTAGAATTAAGCATTTAGTATTTACTATTGCACATCATGTTAACTAGAACTAACCATTTAGTATTTACTATTACACATCATCGTGTTAACTAAAATTAAGCATTTAGTATTTACAATTACACATCATTGTTTTACCTAGAATTAAGCATTTAGTATTTACTATTAAACATCATCGTGTTAACTAAAATTAAGCATTTAGTATTTACTATTACACACCATTGTGTTAACTAGAATTAAGCATTTAGTATTTACTATTACACACCATTGTGTTAACTAGAATTAAGCATTTAGTATTTACTATTACACATCATTTTGTTAACTAGAATTAAGCATTTAGTATTTACTATTGCACATCATGTTAACTAGAATTAAGCATTTAATATTTAATATTACACATCATCGTGTTAACTAGAATTAAGCAAACTAAAGTCACATCAACATTTAATAGGGTCATTCGAGCCTGCCTTAATGGTTTTAATTGCTCCATAAAACGCACGTTCATGATGAAATGCGTTAATTGCAATAACAATTAATATTTCCCAGAGCGTATTAATACTAATGTGCGTACCTCTTGGCAAGCAACTTGTTACAATATGTGTAAATATGTACATTATGTGGTTTCATTAAGACTTCCCGACCTGACCTCGTGATCATATACAATAAGGTTTGTTTTATTACACATGCGTTCTTTAAAATACAGATACATCGGTCCTATAAAAGTAATGACATGGAAAAATCTGCCAATACCACACACATATAAACTATTAAACATGGTTCCAACAAAATGACGAACTGGTGTATCACCGCTAGCTATTCCGCTGAAGTAATCACCTTCTTTTACGGAAACAAATCTAAACGTTAAAGGTAACGACATTAGTTAAAGGTATCAACTTTAATGTTAAAGGTACCAACGCTATGGTTAAAAGAAATACAAGTCTATTGTTACATTAAATGGGTGACTGTTTCTTGTAATAAATCAAATGAATATAAGTTTACCTCCCTTTACCTATAAGGTCATAAAGGGCTGCGAAAAGTCAGAAAGTGTCGATTATTATGGATGGCGAGAGGTATACAGGGCTGGTTCTAACCAGGAAAAATGGAATGGTCTGCCTCTTTTACAGAATATATCGACCATCATATATGGCCTAACATGTGCTAACATGATGTAAAAGGGAGAGAAAATAGAAAAATGGGGTGGTCTGCGTAGGATGACGTACCACCGCCAGAGAGGAAATCCTTTCGGTACTTTGCAGCTCTAAAACGCAAGGCCTTATACCCCGAATTACCAAGGCCTCAGACTGTATATAGAAACAACAGCATGAATACAGTACGATAATTATAATATGGTATTGAACAACAATTCGCTATTGTTTTAGCTCTAATTTTACAAACCAAAAATTTCAAAGATGGGTATCATATTCATGCATTATAATATCAAGTCACGAACGTATTAATTCCTAATTCCGGCCTCTCTTAACTTTTCAGATTTTTAAATTTAGAGATAAAATTAACAATAAACCCAACATATACCAGACCAGTAGGATCGCAGATCCAGTCGGGTTACCGTCCTTATATTTTGCACGTGGCTCCAGTACACCGTATGTTTTATAGACTGGTTTAGTGTATTCTTCATTGATGGCCAGTTGTCACACTGTTAGCCAACAGTGAGTAGTTAAGTAAACTTTTTATTGGCATTAATTGTATTAATTTATATAACTTTGACATTCATGGAAAATAGCCTCAAACCGCTATTGACGTCTGACGAAGGCAAACTACTATCTTCCATGTTAATTAAGTTGCAGTATATAACGAGAAAATGGGCGACTTCGTGAAATAATACATTTGTCTATAGAACAGAACTACTGCTACTGCTACTGCTACTACAGCTGTTGCTGGTGCTGCTGCTACTACTACTGCTACTGCTACTGCTACTGCTACTACACCTGCTAATGCTACTGCTGCTGCTACTACTGCTGCTACTGATACTGCTACTACACCTGCTAATGCTGCTGCTTCTGCTACTACTACTACTACTGCTACTACTGCTGATGATGGTATCCCACCCAGTCACGTTATATTGCCACTGGAATACTGCGTCGCAGACACATGACATGATACCCCACCCAGTCACGTTATATTGCCACTGGAATACCGCGTCGCAGACACATGACATGATACCCCACCCCCACCCAGTCACGTTATATTTCCACTGGAATACCGCGTCGCAGACACATGACATGATACCCCACCCAGTCACGTTATATTGCCACTGGAATACCGCGTCGCAGACACATGAAATGATACCCCACCCAGTCACGTTATATTGCCACTGGAATACCGCGCCGCAGACACATGACATGATACCCAACCCAGTCACGTTATATTGCCACCGACTAGATTAATCATGTATGAGGTAACTACTGGTACTCCTGTATAAAGGATAACATTCACTTGCTATGATATATATGGCATGAGGTGTTTAATTTAAGTATATAGCGAAACTTTTGTTTATCTTGATTTCATTGTATTTTGCATATTGATGTTGGTATGTGGTTGACTATTTGCATTTGAACAATGAATATATACTGAAAGAAAAAAGAAACGCGACACGGGAATTTCCGCTATACATTGTATGTACAATATGCTGATGTTAATCGAATGGTACATGGCTACGTAAGATCTTTCCTTTTGGAAAAAAGACTAAAACAACACGTAACACAGCAAATAACATTCCCGCAAAGTTTCATTATTGACAGAGTACGCGTTTGGCGCAAACTTAGGATGCAAAATTTTGCAAACTCTACTTTAAATACAGTACTGAACTGGTTCAATTTTTCAAAGATTTATGATTTAATTTATGAATTTCTTGTTACAAGTGTACTGTGATTGAAACGTCTACAACATCACAGTTGTGTCCTTTAACTAACTGCAACTTTTTTTTTTTTACAAAACGTCTTGGGATTTCCTTGGAATCTATACGGAATTAAGTGTGCGGTATATACAATATATAGCGGAAATTCCCGTGTCTCGTTTCTTTTGTATATACACACAAGTATATTATAGTGTGATACGTAATACGCAAACTTATAAAACTATTCATTATGTAATGTTAAGCATAATTATTGTAATGCCACGTATAGTATGGCTATGTGTTTAATGCAATGTTTTATTCCCATGTTGGTATATGTGTTAATGTAATGATGTATGCTGATGTTGGTATATGTGTTAATGCAATGTTTTATTCCCATGTTGGTATATGTGTTAATGTAATGATTTATTTCCGCGTTGTGTTACTGTAATATTATATGTCCATGTTGGTATGTGTGTTACTGTTATATGTCCATGGTCGCATGCGTGTTACTGTCATATGTCGATGTTGGTATATGTGTTACTGGTATATGCCCATGTTGGTATATGTGTTGATGCAAAGAAGCCATATTTGTATATGTGTTAATGCGATGTTTTTGTCCATGTTGGTATATGTGCTAATGTAATGAAGCCATGTTGGAATATGTGTTAATGTTGAATGTCCATGTTGGTATATGTGCTTATGCCGTATGTACGTGTTGGTATATGTGTTAATGTTATGTTGTATGTCCATATTTGTATATGTGTTAATGTCGTATGTCCATGATATGATGGTATATGTGTTAGTGCAATGAAGCCATGCTAGTATATGTGTTAGTGCAAAGAAACCATGTGGTATATGCGTTAATGTGATGTATGTTCATATTGGTATATATGTTAATGCAATGTTTTATGTCATTCTTGGTATATGTGTTAATTTAATAAAACCATGCTGGTATATATTAACCATGCTGGTATATATTGTAATTTTCTATGTCCAGGTTGGTATATGTGTTCATGAAAAGAAGCCATGTAGGTATATGTGTTAATGTAATGTTCTATGTCCATGTTGGTATATGTGTTAATTTAATGAAGCCAAGTTGGTATATGTGATAATGTTGTATGTTCATGTTGGTATATGTGTTAATGATGTATGTCCATGTTGGCATATGTTTTAATGTAGTGTTGTTTGTCCATATGTTAGTATATGTGTTAATGTAATGATGCATACTCAAATATTGCAGTCAGCCTATTGCAAATCATTTCGTCTTTTCGTAATGCTATGAGGTATATCGATTGATTGAGCGCCCATTAATGTAGATATATAGTGTTTTCATAGTTACTGATATAGACATAGTTAAGGCCTCGCAAATTCTTTATTGAGACCATAAACACACTTTTTGGCAGGGAATACACTAGCGTGGATCCTCAATGGAATATACAAAATGTAAAAATAAAAAAAATAACCTGCTTAATTCTTAATGAATCTTTCGCCTTAATGCTTTCAAAACGTAACACAAAGTAGTAAATAAAATACATTACCGTTCTTTTTACTGTAATTTGATTGGGTATTCAATTCAATAAATCATTTAAATTTAGTATAAGTTTCAGTATTCTTTAGCAGAAAACAAGTGTTATATACGTTTGATATAATAATAGCGTTAAGTACACACATTAAGAATTTAGTATCATAAATTAACAATTAAATGCTTACGAAATACAACGTTTTACTTCCTTCGATGATAGACTTGATTTTTGAACACAGGCAGTCTTGTGTCCATATTCATAAAGCTTCTTAGCAATAGTTTAAGTCAAATTTTATTATTTCTATCATTTTAAACGCTTTCTTGATATTGGTAATACGATTATGGATAAATAAAACCTACAGCTAAATATTTATCTTAAAATAGATGGTTTGTAGTTTCCCTCGGAGGTTTATAATAAATACTGATAAAGGTGATCCTTTGGGAGCAACAAACACAATTAAGAGAATAAAGTAGCAGACTCGGTTTTATTGAGTTTTAATAAGCCGGATATTTAAAAATCTGTAAAAATCTTAAATTTTGACTAGTAATATGTTCCACTTAAGTTGCTTTATGAATATATTAATACGGGCCTGAAGTGTTTATCAAGCACAGATTATTACTACCTTGACTTTTTAATCCAGTAGCATCTTGACTTTTTTAACCTGCTTGTATATAATTAAATTATATATAATTATAAATGTATAATTAAATAAATGTATAATTAAACAAAATGTAATACGATGTGGATTTTGCAAATGTTCTTCGCTATTTGAATACATTATTGGTGTTATATAATCAACGATTAGTAACAGCTAAAGCACTTTGTTTCGAACTATTCAACTAATTATTAATAGTGATATGCAATTATGCAAATGTACAAATATGCAGACAGACTTACCAGACGCCGCGAGTTTTACACAAATCAAGATTGCTGTGTTTCTCTTTCAAATATTATTAGAAATTTACTAAATATTAGGGAGAATCGTGTTGTACTGGATAGCAATAATTTTAAGTAAACTTAACTGAATTAATGTTACCAGTATTAATGTGATTTCTCACAAATGAAACATTGTTTAAACAAGTGTATTTGTATGTGTCTGCCATGCTGTTAATCGTGGAAAGTTATAACATTATGCCCCGTGTGGTTCCCGGGGGCCCCGTTTGGTCACGGGGCAAAGAATAGGGCCACTGCAGATCCCTTTGGAGGGGTAGGCAGATGGGTAGAATCCCTCCAAATTCATGTTCATTTTATCATTTTTTGTTCATGTTCATTAAAGGTCTTCATCATGATCCCTGCATTGTTTAAGGTGCCATCTCGCTCACATCAAAAGAGCAGTGGCAGAAAAACAATAAAAGTGGCTCCAGCGTAAATGGAGTTTCTACGATAGAATTTGCAGCAACTCTGCAGTTCAGGGTGGGAAGGTTCTAGGGCCATTTTCCATATTTTATCTCGATGTACATGGAGGATGAGCCTGGCATGTTCATGCCTGTTAGGCGCCATATAACCGTTCATGTGTTGGTGCGCCTTAAAACCCAATTCAATTCAATTATAACATTATATGTCTGTATGTCTGTTGTGACATTATTTAACAAATAATGTATAGTGCTGAGTCCATATGCAAGTGTATGGACTGGGCAGTTAGACCTTGAATGTTATATGGACCGAAGCGAAGCTGAGGTCCATATAACGTTCTATGTCTGACTGCCCAGTCCATAAACTTTATGTGGACCGAAGCAACATACATTATTTGTTACATTATACCGAATCTGACCAACAAATTAAATCAATACGTTTTATGATTTATGTTGACGTCGTTTTTTCACACGTCCGTTAATATAGCTATCGGACCGGGCGCCCGGTCAATATGCAACTTTATGGACCGGATGACGTCACATTAAACAAAGAGTGGAATATGCAAATGGGGTATAATATATCTATGTATGCCTGTTAGAATGCCATTTGTGATAACATTTTATAACGTTATATTTCTGTTTTTCTGCCATGACGCCGCAAGTCATAGAACTGGGCTGCAGCCTGTTTTGGTTTATTTGCTCAACGACAGCGAGCGCAACAATGAATGAGGTATATGTATAATATTATAGGTTATTGCATTTGTATGGCTAAATATTACTTGGAACGAGTTGTTTTGGCAAAGGACGACGAGCTTGCGAGTCGTCTTGCGCCAAAACAACGAGTTCCAAGTAATATTTAGCCATACAAATTCAATAACCTTTTTATTGTATACTTTCATATTGTTTTTGATCAATGTTAATTGTATGACTATTACTTTTCATTGTATTTGTGTTATTTTTATAGCTTTTGATTGAATTCCTATCGTGCCATTCATTTTCATTTTGTGTGGATGATTATTTTGCGCGAAAACGACGTCGACGTCGGATGACGTCATTAAAAACATCAAGCGATTTTCGGAAGTTTGTTTACCATTCGATAACGTTAAAAACAGTGGGTGAGTGACCATTTGAATTATTTTATCAATTTTTGCCATAAAAGGTTGTAAAAAAACACATATTTTTTTGTTGACACTATAGGAAGGATTCCGTTATTTTTATTTGAAAGTAGTTCCTTATTTCTATTTCGCGGCTCTTAGCAAGCACGAGCAAAAGTTCCCGTGCAATATCAATGCGTGCAATATCGTAGAATATTGCACGCTTAGCTCAATGCAAACTAAACGGGACAATATGAAAGTATACAATAATAATTGATATTTATTTTTGTATAAAGTCCAGACTCTATTGTGCCCATCGCGTCAGGTTTACCTTGACGTGTTCGTTGGCGGACGGACTATAAACCTTAGAACTACACACACACACACACATTTATGTTTGTATAAATACGTTATGGACGTACATGTAAATGAGTAAAATAATCAGAATATCACATACATGACTACAGATGTAAAGAATGATTTAGCAAACTCACATTATAGTTTAATAGTTTATTTGAGTCTCATCGCAGTACAATATTATTTAAAGTACAACAATTCATAAGATATAAATGTGCCATTTTTCTTAGAATTACAAGATACTATACAATAAAACATACATATGACTATGTGTATCGTGGTATGTTCGGATAAGTGTCCTGCGGATTTAAAATGATAGATGTCTGTTGTTCCGTCTGGAACATAGTTATAGACCAAAACAGTGTGACTGCTACAAGAGCAACTTATAACATTATCGATATATTCTTCGTGTACAAAATGTCTTGTGTCGTCTTCGCTGTGTCTCTTGTTGCGATAAGATCTATGCAACGTTCCGGAAGTGTTCGATTGTTTAATGTATCTCTGTGTCATGCTTAAGTTAGCTTGATTTAAATGTTAAGATCTTTAGCCATTAAACTAAAACCCTCTTTCTTCATCGATCTACTGACCGATGTAGTTAAGTTACTACAATGCCAGATATATAGCGATTATATTATTATTTATTTACGTATATAAATCTGCAAAATATGATAACCGTTTTTCTTAACTGTTTATGATGCTTTCATGAATGACATACTGATAGGTTATTGTAAGAATCTCATGTAAAACATAACGGTGAATGTAAAAAATATCACAAATGCAAAATGTAACGGTAAATCCGGGTTATCAGGGTTTTTATATTATAATAATTAACTGGCTAGTAAATGTAAAACAAATGACACAAATGTAAAAAAAATACGTGGTCACAAATGTAAAATCTGATCACCATAAATTTAAAAAAAGGAGACGCTTAATGTAAAAAATAAAATAAATCCTTATCCACATTGTAAAAACAAAGTGAAACGACACATTTAAAAACTATTTTTGATTATCGAAACAAAACACAGTAATGACTTTATCGATGACATGATTAGTAGTGTGGTATATTAAGCGTACTTAGTACGTATGATCTATCAACACACCGGTTAGTCGAGGCGTATATATATCATGAAACAAACCACATGATACTTTAACCGCTGTACACAAACAAAACGACCGCTATAAACGTCAGGTTTAATACAAAGACCATTTAGATTAATATGTAAGTTCATAGCTTTGTTCAAAGATATACTTCGACCGTTTTCATAGCCAAACAAAGCACACACATATAAATATATGCAGACTCTCATGAACATTTATTGTCACCAGAACATTACGATACGTTTTATAGTTTTAGGTATCATTAATTTTTAATATTTTTCAAAATGTAAAATCAATGGCTACTCACTGTATTTACTGTCTAAATCAAAGAATTAAATACCCAATAAACAACAGTTCCATTTAAAAACACAAAATTATAACTTTAAAGATAAAATAATAATGTAATTGAAACTAACCTTTCATTAGCCGTAAATTTCGTCTAGTAGCCGTAAAATCGCGGTATCGCCACTCTTTGCCTGGTTGGTCTACTTTACAACGCAGTATACGCTATATTCAGTCAGCCTATCAACGCAGCCATATTGTACACTTATTGTCGTAAAAGCCCTGTAGGAAAGCGCGCTTACTGTTATCAGTCGATATCATCTGGGAAGGAAAACGAGAGTAGCTTTGTAGGCGGTGTCTTAAATACCTAGCCAATCAAAACTCAGGACTCCCAGACACCGTTAAGTAGATATTACTATTTAATAAATTTGCATTTTCCATAAGATTTTGAGAGGTTATAGTTGTTTGCATGTTCATTTAACAATTAACAAAGTCAATGCGCATGCCCAATGTACATGTGCCTGCATACATAACGAAGAATGGGTTGTTACAACATAACTTCAATTAAACAATTCAGTAACGATAACTATATTGTTATTTATATATTATAAATGCAAATCATTTCGGTTATATATATTAATACTTACGGGAATAATTGTAATCACCGTGCACTCACCGTCGCGAATATCGTGTATCGCGATTATCGTGTATCGCGATTATCGTGTATCGCGACGTGTTTGCAATACTATTATCAAGCCCTAAATAACAGTATTAAATGTAAAACGATAAATAATAAATATGTAGACGGGATATGTTTTGGTTTGCTATTGGAGTGAAAATAGGATGTGTTTTGATCTCGAACATATTGTTTAATTGTGTGTCAGATTCAATCCAATCCAATCCATCATGTTTGTTGGTATACATACACACACTGCGGTTTGGAGCAGACAATTCAAATTGTTGTTTGGGTCTTCGGCTCAGTATGATGAAATTGTCATTTTTTAACTGAACATAACTCTGAAATACTTGACCAATTCCATTTTCTTACCAACTTTCTGAAAACGTCATCCCAGCGAACAGTTAATTCCTGAAATACTTGACCGATTTTCGAAAACTTTGATTAATTATCTTATTAGATGGACCACGTCCAAGCTAATTATCAGAGTTAAACAGTTATTTTACATAAAATTAAACTGCCGTGGCGAGGCCAGCCGGATAGTAAAAAGGTTAGCACTATCGGTCGGTAATCGAGGAATCCTTGGTGAAAATCCTTGCCGTAGGCGAGGCCGGCCGGGTGGTATAAAGGTTAGCACTCTCGAAGACCGGTTTGTTCGGTTCTCGATCCCGATGTGTAAAGGTAACCATACTTGACCAATAATCGGGAGTTACTGATTTTCTTCAGTTCTCTGCCGCAGAAAAAACAGGATACAAATACACGTGTGTAGACTAAAGGAAAAAAGAACTCGGGAATTTCCGCTATATACTCTATATTCAGTACATTTAAAAACGTAATACTTATTTTTTGACTTTCTAGAGTAAAATTTAAGTCCTCGTGTAAAATGTGTCTTAACAGAGCAAATCTTATGCAACTGTTTATCGCCATATGTTAACCTTTGTGACAAAGAGATTTGTGTACTAACATGAAATACAATCTTGATTGGAATAAAAAAAAAAACGGACTAAAAATAATCGAAAATAAAAAATGCTGCGTTTTTAAATGTACTGAGTATATATACCGCACACTTAATTCCACGTAACATTCCAAAGAAAGCCCAAGATGGTTCGTAAAGAATGGGTTGCAGCTAGTTAGAGAAAGGACAAAACTGCTATTGCAGAAGTTTTAATCACAGCACACTTTGTTACACGAAATTCATAAATGTTGAAAGTCCCGCTTTGAAAAAAAAAGAGCCATTTCAGTACTGTATTTAATGTAATGATGTTACATCCTAAGATTGCTCACCTGCTTGTGGCAAACGCGTACTCTATCAATAATGAATCTTTGAATGGATAACACTTGGTGTGTTATGTGTAGTTCTAGTCTTTTTCTCGAAAAGAAACGTCTAATGTAGCCAAATAGCATTTTATATACATAAAATATACGTATAGCGAAACTTTCCGAGTTGCCTTTCTTTTTTCCTCAAGTATACATACAATTAATGGCAACAGTGAAGTGAATGATAGCTATTGCAATTATAAAAAGCAAGGTTTTACGCAAGCGTAAAATAGCTGCCGAGAGAAAATAGCATTATATCTGGGTAGAAACTGGGAACAACGTTTAACATAATAATAGAGATCAAGTCACATGTGTTAAAACAAGATTAAAAAAATAAATAAAAGAATGTTGTCACGAAGACGTAAACATGCCACGACCATTTTACCTAACCAGACATTTTCTTTCCAATGTTTACCATCAGTTCTTCCTATCAAACATTTTGAATCAAAGTGGACGACCTCGCTACGTTCTGGTAAAATCCTTGACATGCGTTACATATTGATTACATATTCACCTTTGTAGCATGACATGATAGAATTACACATCAGCACAGAAATGCAATGTACACATGTAAGGTATGCGTTTGCGTTAGCGTGTGCATCACAAACACAAATAAACTGTTCACTGCTACCATGTTCAAATATAAGATTGCGTTATCAAAACGAAAAACTCAAATAAACTGTTCATTACTACCTTACCATTTGGTAATATGTAGACATATTTTGTTTTACACTTCCTAATAATTACCAATAATGCCAGTTATGTGGAAAAACTAACGGGAGGCCGTGAGTTTTTTGCCGAGAGTCCTTGAACCATTCAAATCAAATGAGTTCTCTCGTTAAATAAAGTCTTTATTATTATTATTATTATTATTATTATTATTATAAATGACATGCAAATATGCATCTGAAATTGAGCCGCATGTTTTCCTTCGGTTTAATTATTGCTTATGAAAGTGGTCTGCAAAACTGGACACATCGGCGGGTTTTTGTTGATAAATTATAAATATTAATTCATATTGCAAGCAGTTATACAACTAATTCAATAAAGGCGTACCCACAAAACTATAATTTATTATAGCCTTAAAGCATCACACGAATTAATATGATTTATGCAACAAAAACCTAGCCGAGTCGTCGTGATTTTCAGACCAAACTATTTCATAAATGAACAATAAATTATGCGGCCTAGATAAGTGCATATGACCTAGATAAGTGCATATGCAACTGAAGCAAATGTTGATGATTTTATTTGCATTTGGATTGACACCCATACTCCTTCCTGATCACATCCAGTCTCTTCAAAAGGCGACGTTTTCCAGAAAATATCAGCCGACACATTAAGGATGCTAGTAAAAATATCAAGTATTAAACCTCGGTATAAAAATCAAACAAGAAATATGGCATTCACAGGACATAGTCATTCACAAACACGCATTTAAAACAAACAACACTTATAAGGGGAAAAAAAAAGTACCATCTTGGAATAGACAGTGGCAAAACATTACTACCGACATATATCGGGATATAATATATAAATATATGGAGTCACTGATTGATGACAACAATAAAATATCGCCTGTGACGGTGCTTTTTGCGGACAAAAAGCGCCGTGCGGACAAAAAGCGCCGTCACAGTCACAACGGTCTCTTATTAGTTTAAACTTATTTATTTTACATCGATTGTAAATAAAGTTCTCTGACCCTAATTTTAATCACTCTCGATGTCTTCCTAAGTATAACCAGTACTAAGTAAATGCAGATAAAGTGTATTGTTGAGAGACACAATACATATGGTCATGGCGGTTATCGAACCCACGACTTTTCGATCCTATGTCCACCGATCTACCACTAAACCTCAGCGCTCCACTTTTTGCTTTGGTGTTCTCTTAAATTGAAACTTATCAACTACCAACTCATCACTGGGAATGCGTATTAATAATGTTAAGTCAGACAGGTGATGTGTCTTACAGGGCGACAAATGTTGGTGAAGTCTTGCAAACGCTGTGTAATGGTCTCTACCACTCGCCGTTGTAATTGCTTTAATGTCTTCGTTATTAGATATCGGTTTAATTGTTGACGCATCATGTTAAGACGTTTGTAGTTGATTTTTTCAACAACTGTCATATATAGTACAATGGCACATTCGGTTCTTAATGCCTTGACCATCTGACAATTTAGTAGATCTTGAAAATCTGTTACATTGATTTTGTGATTTGGATAACGCGATTTAGTTCGTAACTTTGTTGTCATTTTGTCATAATGATTTACGCACGTGGCTTGTAATATTCATATCAATGATAAAACCAATATACACGTGCGTACACATGGAATTCAAATCAAGAATACGATAATGGACCTTTGGAAACGGCCGAGCACGACACATACGAAATATTGCAGTCTCGGTTTGATTGAGACTGTTCATGAGCGGTAGTAAAATATGCTAGCCTCTAGCCCCGGGTTGAGCAGAACTCAATATTCATAAAAATCAACAGTACAGAATTTTAACCATCAACTTGTGCAATTTTAAATGTGATTCGTACTGTTTTGTATTCAATCAAATAGTGATTCTGTGGCCGAGAGAGTAAAGACGCTGCATTTGAAATCTTCTCGATCTCACCGCTGCGGGTTCGAATCTTACTGGGAGCTCGACTTTAAGTGAGATAGCGGGAGGTATACAGTATTGCTTCTACCAAAGAATACGTGGATGGTCTGATTCCACCACACAAAATCGACCGTCATATCAATCAGTTAATCAGTCAGTCAATCGATTCAATGTGTATTTGTTTTTATAATATACACATATACTTAAGTAAAAAACTCGGGAGTTTTTGCTATATAATGTATATACTGTCACCTAATTCAATAGATATTACATGATGTTTTGTGAAAAGGCTTATATATAGTAAGGGAAAGAACTAAGAGTGATGCTGTAGACTTTTTAAAATCAATACACTTTGTAACCCGACTTTCCTAAATTGATAACTTCCGTTTTGAAAATTTGCGCCAATCCTACTGTATTTAATGTAAAATGATTGCAAAATGTTAGATCCTATGTTTGCTCACCTGCCTGAGCCAAACGCGTATTCTATCAATAAAGAAACGTTGAAGCGATACTATTTGGTATGTTATGTGTTGTTATGTGTTGTTTTAGTCCTTTTTTTTTGGAAAGGAAAGGTCTAATGTAGCCATGACAGCAACATATTATACATACAATATATAGCGGAAATTCCCGAGTTGCGTTTCTTTTTTCCTTTAGTATATACTACGTCTTTATTTGTTACTTTAAAGGCGAATTCTTAGGTCATCATCAATCATTCCGTCCGTTGCTAGATGACCGAACGTGAATCTTTTCGTCGGTTTCATATATACATGATTTAAAAACCGCGGCAATGACCCCTGCATTGTTTCAGGTGCCATCTCGCTCAAATCACTAAGAGCAGTGGCAGAAAAACAATAAACGTGGCTCCAGCGTAAATATGGAGTGCATCTACAATAGAATTTGCAGCAACTCTGCAGTTCAGGGTGAGAAGGTCCTAGGCCCATTCTCCATATTTTATCTCGATGTACATGGAGGATGAGCCTGGCATGTTCATGCCTGTTATGCGCCATATAACATTTCATGTGTTGGTGCGCCTTAAAACCCAATTCAATTCAATTACAACATTTTTATTTACCGGTTTAAAGTCAGTCTGTAGTAGAAAGAATAAAAACTATAATGTTTATTTTCAGTATTTTATTTTGCATTCTCTATCTTTAGAAGTTCGTTAATACTAAAGAAACAAATGAGTAACAAGACACTAATATGTGTTCATCGTTATTACAGGTTATATTACACTACACGGATGTGCTCGTAAGGAGTTCAGTATAAATGAGTGTCAATCCTTTTTTCCTTAAAGCAATTTTTTAGTGCAGTTTCCTGTTATTTTTTTGGCTGTAACTGTATTCTGAGCATATTATAGATATTTGAAAATTCAGCTGATGATGTTTTTGATAATTTTTGATATGATATAAATTTCAGAAGTAAAAGTAGACATGGAAGGGGTAAAAATAAAGTTGACACTTGACCCAGTGTTGGTACACAACTGAAGAAATGTTTCTTAGAATATATTAACCAACACCCCCTCAAACACACACCACCCCACATTTTTTATTTTTGATGTTTAATAGCAGAGATGTTTATTTGCAAGTTTCCCAGAATTCTAACAAGGTTTGAGATTTTAACAGGTTGTCAACATTTTTATTTTACTATGGAAGGGCTATGGAGACTCATTTAGGCTACTATAACCTACACCACACCTTAGGCTACTTAATTACCCATTACGCATCAACATTTCATTTAATTCTATTGATTCTTCATTGAATTTTATGAAAATGTTCTTTACAATTTTGAGATAACATCAAACCAACTGGTTCAAACCATTTTTGCAGAGCATATATACTTGCATTTGTAATCCGAGGGTGAATAGCTAAGTGGCATTGTGGTTAATACTGATTTTCACGTGATATATGACATTCCATTTGGCAGATCGTCAATCTGCCCAATATTTGATAAATTTGTCATTTAACGTCGGTATTTTACCGAGGCCTAGTTCATTCAATACACAATGACTTGTGTGTTTTCCTTCATAAGGTCTGCATTTTGTTGTATATAAATTAAAAATACATCAAGTATATACGTTGTACATAACATAACCAATGGGTATAGTATTTTTGTTTTATTTATCATTGTTATCATCTTATTAGTTTTGAGAAAATCTGATATTTAATTTACACATAGTTAAAACATCTAATTACAACATTTGGTAATTTGTATTGATGACTTTTTCAACACAGAATGTTGCTTTACTGACAAAACATTAGTTATTTCCCTTTAACGAAATTTAAAATAAAATAACTCGAGCTTTTAATCACTTTTCAAAGTTATCAAAAGAGGTTGGATCCTATCATTTTGTAACTCACTGCATGTTTGGTGGTTGATCCATTTACAGTTCGCCACTATGGTTTCCTGTTTCATTGTGCGATCAGACATATTGTGGACTCTGTGATGATGTCTACCGAAGTCCGGAAAAGGATTCTTGTATTGTCGTGCCCTTAAAGGGACACATGGCAATCTTGAGTTTTATTTAAACATTTAAATGTGCTTGTCGATTTACTTAGCCTGCGTCAATTTTACTTTAAAACTGCTTGCATATAATTAAATAAAAAATTGAGTTCAATTGTCTTCACTATTTTAACAATTTTTTTAAATATATTATTTGTGCAATATTATAAAAAGTTAGTTATATGTAAAAATAATTTTCTTTGAACTGTTCTAACAATTAATATTAATGATTTAACAAATGCAAGTTAAGAGGAAAACTAAGGGGACGCCGTGAGTTTTTAAAAAATCTAAATTGCCATGTGTCCCTTTAATGGTTTATTTTCCTGTTTATATTCATATATACATGATCAGCGTTGTTTAATACTTATATTGCCCATTAATGCTGTCTATTTTGTTAGAGAATATAACGCGGTCGCGATTTCTTTATTTATACTGTGCCGTTGTTTTGGATGAAAGTAGGATAAGAGTGAGGTTTGGTGCCCCCACGAACCTGGTGGTTTTACATCCCCAGCGGCCTTTTTTTGCAACTGACCATTCCAAGGTGGTACACATAGTGTCAACCCTTTTATGTTTGTGGTGTCGCATACTTTGCTTGTTTCCTTGTTATTGTTTTGTTTTGTATGCGTGTTTTGGGTTGACTGTCAGGGACGTAGGGACTTTGGTGGAATGTGTACGCAAACTGTCTATTGGGGATGGGGGTGGGGGGTGGGGGATCTTTGGAATGTGTACGCAAACTGTCTAGGTGGTGGGGGGAGGCATGGGTCCGGGAGGCAAGCATTTGTTTCCTTAGACCGTCTGTGGTGCAATCTGGAGGCATTTCCGCAACAAAATGAGGATGATTATGTCTCTGAAATTTATAAAAAAAAAATATCTAGAAAAAATAAATAAAAAAGTGAGCTAAATGACCTCCACTAGCTCTTGTTTTTATTGCATTTTTGGACTTTTTATCTTTTTTTTTTTCAATATTTGGGACAATGTGTACTGCGTACTTTGCGTACAGGTAGCTTCGCGCCTGACTGTGTTCTGTGAAAGTTCGACTTTTATACCTACTTTCGAATTATTATTGAGCTCTAAGATATCAACTGATTACTTTTTAATCTTATCAAACGCATTGAGTAAATTTTCACAAACACAGCACAGAAAATAAGAAAGCTATGTTATGTTTTTTTATGCCCCCGAAGGAAGTGGGTATATAATAATCGCACCGTCCGTCCGTCCGTTTGTCCGTCCGAAACAATCATGTCTCAGCCATAACATGGACAGTACTGAAGGGAATTTCAAAGAATATCACACAAATGTTAAACAATATGAGGTGTATCAGCGCATGAATCAGTTCTCAATCACACTTGGAGTCAAAAGTCAAAGAAACTTCGGGGGCATTTGTCACTTACTAATTTATTAAAGTTTTCACAATACATGCACTACCTTTTTTCAGATGAACCCCAAAATATGAGTTCTGCACTTTATAAATGATGTATTTTGCCGTAAATCACAATGATTTATTATTTGGAAATTCTGAGATGTTGCTTATTGAACTTAATTTCCCCTGCCTATGTTTTGCAAAATGACAATAGGTAATTAGGTCAATATTAGGGAATGGTTTGAGATTGTCGAACGAAGTTGGGTGTTGGTAGTCAAAGATAAAAGTTTCCAATTTGTTTTAGGTCACCTACTTCTCTAGAGAAATTGCTTGGTCAATTCTGACCAAACTTCACATGGCTGATCCTTAGGCCATTATGTTTTAATTTTGTTTTTCTTTATACATGATTGTCAATCCCCTAGACCTAGTGTGTAGATTGAGATGTTGCATGTTTTGTATAGTCAAATAAGGAACACTTGAAACATTTTCTTCTCTGAAACAACAAGGCGTAGAGCTCTCATATATTGCATGTGGCAAAATCTTACATCCCTCCACCGCGTTTATTCAAATATCGGTCTAATGTTGCCTCGCCGCGGGGGTCACAGCATATTGTCGGGTCTTTTCTTGATTGATCTCTCTATTGAAAATGGCGAAATAATTAGTAAAATCTATGACAAGGAATTATTTTAATTTTGACTTCGTTAATTATCCCCACTTAGATGGGGATTTTAATTATCCCCACATAGATGGGGATTTTCCCCGAGCTACTTCTTATGGGGTCTATGTTTCTCAACTTATTCGTTTTTCTAGAGCTTGTAGTTGTGTTGAGCTCGTATTCGTAATATTTGTATAACTAAAAAGCTACAGTTACCATAAATTTCGAAAAAACTTTGCAAAATCGTATTATCGTAACGCTGATCTACTTTTAAAATATAAAAGTAATTTAAGAACTCTTCTGTGACAAGGAATATCGCAACTTGACTTCTATGGTGATGTGATTTACAAAATTCGTAACATCCTTGGCAATAAGCAGTTTTCATACAATCTTTATTTAATTTGTTAAAAAGTGTTTCAAAATAGGCTATACCCTATACGTTTGCAACGCACTGCATGTTTAGTGGTTGACCCATTTACAGTTCGCCACTATGATTTCGTATATGATAGTACGATGACCGGACATATCGTGGACCCTATGATGACGTCTGCCTAAATCCTCAAAGGACGGTAGCTTTTGATGTTTGTCTTAAATCTTGTTTTGTCGTACCCTTAAAACGGTTTGTTCTCTTGTTGGTTTGGCTTCTGCCAAGGCATTGAGTACTTGCTTTGTGGCTTTCTAGGCTTTGTTGTTTATATTATATATACATGATCATTTTTGTGTTATACTAATATTGCAATTAATGCTGCCTTGTTTGTTAGAGAATATAACCAGGCGGGGATATATTTATTTATACTGGTCCATTTTATTTCCTGTTCTGTTCGAC
>JAWPHD010013588.1:0-67147 GCA_037043455.1 Cyrtodaria siliqua | reverse complement strand
AATATCCCAATGACCTACAATTTTACTGATAAGTAATTAATAATATCCAATCCATTGATCATAAATTATATAATTATGTTCCTTGAAGTACTAGTTGTACCAGGATGTGACAACACACTATTGTACACAGGTATTTAGTTCTTTTGTACACTTGATCATTCTGAATATATTTTTTTAGCTTGACTTAACGAGGAAAAGGCAACTTCTCTAGTCACCTTAGCGTAGGCGTCGGTGTATGGTTAACATCTTATATCTCTGAAACTGCTTAAAGGAATTCAGTATGCTAATTCTGCTTAAAATTAATATCCTAATGACCTACAATTTTAACAATAAGTAATAAATTATATAATTATGGTTCTTTAAGTACTTTATATAGTGTAAGAGGATGTGACAACACACTATTGTATACAGGTTACTTTAGTCAGTTCATTTGCATTCTTGATCATTCTGAATGTATATTTTTAGCTTGACTTAACAAAGAAAAGGCAAACTTCTCTAGTCAACCTACCATAGGTATCTCCGTCGGTGGTCGTTTAGACTAAGCATCTTATATCTCTGAAAGGAATTCTATGAAACTTAAATCACACATGTTTCCAGTCATAAAAATACCTCATACAAAGTGCCATAACTCTGTTATGCATTTAAGTAGATTATGCCGATATTTAGCTCTACTGATCAGAGATCAGCAGAGCTCATGCTATGATACATGTGGCATCCATTGTCCATCTGTCTGTCTTTGTCCGTCAGACATCTGTAAACTTTTTTATGGTGACTACTCTCTGAAACAACTTTTGGGATTTTCAGGAAACTTTATAAGAATGTTGCCCTTGGTGTCTGGTTGGTCCTAAGTAAAAATCTTCACAAAAATGACTGCCTCAACAGGTAGTTGGTCCTAACCAATGCTCATTATGATTGGATGTCGAACATCTTTGGCCATCTTTGTTTACATAGAGTTATATAGGAAAAACTTGTGGTGACTTGTAACTCCTGACAAATCAGGTTGGTAGGAAATTCAAGATGACCCCCACTGCTAAAAATAGATTTAAAAATGCGTCTGTGGCGACTACTCAAAAACTGTGAGTGATATCAAAGTGATATCAAATTGGAACCTTTACCAAAATGACTGGCACGACATCTTGCAGGCTGATCAGGGTTTACAATGTCTGGGTGCTCATCAGTCATTTGACCGAAACACCCTTTTGTACTGTAATTGGACTGTTCCACATTAAAAAAAAGGACATTCCATTATACATTTATAGAAGGGTAAGGATTAAGTCCCTTTTGTATTTTTGGCTCTCAGAAAAAGACTGAAAAACTAATTTTAGGATTTTAAGATTTTATTTTGATTCTGATTTTCCAAATATAACCACTGAGACAAGAGCAAAATCTACTTGTACTGGTGAGATAGTAACCTAATTCTCAGGAGAAATTGCATAACATGACCTGTGACCTGGTCATACACCTGCTATATTTATGAATAGGGATCATTTCATTTGTGTTACAAAAGGGTGATTTGGAGAAATTACTGTTGAGCAGCAAATGTACTAATATACTAAGGTTGATGTTGTAAGGGATTTAATTGATATAGAGCTTTATAATTAAAATTTGTGTTAACATTATGACATTTTTTATAAGCTGGAAAAAGATATATACTTTAGACTAGAACACAATTGAATGAGATTATAATGTTGCATAATAAATCTTAATATATAGGAATGTTGCTCTTGATGTCTAGTTGGTCCTAAGTAAAAATCAGGTTGGCCTGAAATTCAAGATGGCTGCCATGGCTAAAAATAGATTTTAAATACAATTTTGTGGCTACTTCTCTAAAACCATAAGTGGTATCGGTTTGATACTTTTTTCCAAAATGACTTTCATAAAACATACAGGAATGTTTGTCTTGATATCTAGTTAGTCCCAAGTAAAAATCAGGGATGGCCGGAAATTCAAGATGGCTGCCACAGCTTAAATACAGGTTTGTGGCAACAACTTCTCAAAAATCATAAGTGGTATTGATTTGGAACCTTTACTAAAATGACTGACATGACATGTAGTTGGTCCTAAACAAAATTCATTTTGATTCCATGTCAAACATGGCTGCCGGCGACCATGTTTTTTTACATAGAGTGATATAGGAAAAACTTGTGGCGACTACTTCTCTGTCCGAGTGCTTACTCATCAACTCTTTCAGTTTATATGTTAATAAGCATATTCTGCCTTTAATAAATTCAGTCTTAAATGAGCTCTCCTAAGATCCAGCATATAATAAATTTAATTCATCTCAAAGATTGATATGATAGTGTCCACGGTGTTAAGAGTATCATACTTAAGAGTATCATACTTAAGAGTATCATGCTTAAGAGTATCATGCTTAAGAGTATCATACTTAAGAGTATCATGCTTAAGAGTATCATGCTTAAGAGTGTCATGCTTAAGAGTGTCATGCTTAAGAGTATCATGCTTAAGAGTATCATACTTAAGAGTATCATGCTTAAGAGTATCATGCTTAAGAGTATCATACTTAAGAGTATCATGCTTAAGAGTATCATACTTAAGAGTATTAAGTATCATGCTTAAGAGTATCATGCTTAAGTGTATCATACTTAAGAGTATCATGCTTAAGAGTATCATGCTTAAGAGTATCATACTTAAGAGTATCATGCTTAAGAGTATCATGCTTAAGTGTATCATGCTTAAGAGTATCATGCTTAAGTGTATCATACTTAAGAGTATCATGCTTAAGTGGATCATGCTTAAGTGTATCATGCTTAAGAGTATCATGCTTAAGTGTATCATGCTTAAGAGTATCATGCTTAAGTGTATCATGCTTAAGTGTATCATGCTTAAGAGTATCATGCTTAAGAGTATCATGCTTAAGAGTGTCATGCTTAAGAGTATCATACTTAAGAGTATCATGCTTAAGAGTATCATGCTTAAGAGTATCATGCTTAAGAGTATCATGCTTAAGAGTATCATGCTTAAGAGTATCATGCTTAAGTGGATCATGCTTAAGTGTATCATGCTTAAGAGTATCATGCTTAAGTGTATCATGCTTAAGAGTATCATGCTTAAGTGTATCATGCTTAAGAGTATCATGCTTAAGAGTATCATGCTTAAGAGTATCTTGCTTAAGTGTATCATGCTTAAGAGTATCATGCTTAAGTGTATCATGCTTAAGAGTATCATGCTTAAGTGTATCATGCTTAAGAGTATCATGCTTAAGAGTATCATGCTTAAGTGTATCATGCTTAAGAGTATCATGCTTAAGAGTATCATGCTTAAGAGTATCTTGCTTAAGTGTATCATGCTTAAGAGTATCATGCTTAAGAGTATCATTCTTAAGAGTATCATACTTAAGAGTATCATGCTTAAGAGTATCATGCTTAAGAGTATCATGCTTAAGAGTATCATGCTTAAGAGTATCATGCTTAAGTGTATCATGCTTAAGAGTATCATGCTTAAGAGTATCATGCTTAAGAGTATCATGCTTAAGAGTGTCATGCTTAAGAGTATCATGCTTAAGAGTATCATGCTTAAGAGTATCATGCTTAAGAGTATCATGCTTAAGAGTATCATGCTTAAGAGTATCATGCTTAAGTGTATCATGCTTAAGAGTATCATGCTTAAGAGTATCATGCTTAAGAGTATCATGCTTAAGAGTATCATGCTTAAGTGTATCGTGCTTAAGAGTATCGTGCTTAAGTGTATCGTGATTAAGAGTATCGTGCTTAAGAGTATCGTGCTTAAGAGTATCGTGCTTAAGTGTATCGTGCTTAAGAGTATCGTGCTTAAGTGTATCATGCTTAAGTGTATCATACTTAAGAGTATCATGCTTAAGTGTATCATACTTAAGAGTATCATACTCACGATGGCAAAACCACATTTTTTAATCAGGTTAATTCAGGTGAAAATAATATATGGCAACAAAGCTCTGCATGGATTCAGGTATTT
Source organism: Cyrtodaria siliqua (assembly GCA_037043455.1). Taxonomy (NCBI): domain Eukaryota; kingdom Metazoa; phylum Mollusca; class Bivalvia; order Adapedonta; family Hiatellidae; genus Cyrtodaria; species Cyrtodaria siliqua. Next base: position 63,196 of record JAWPHD010013588.1, on the reverse strand, counting down.
TAATGCTCCATTAGCTTTCTTAATATTTAACAAAATGTTGTTCACATTATATATAGAGAGCTCTTGGGAGTTCAGTAGCAAACGGTAATGCGATTCATCCATTCTGAGATAATTAAGCCTTCCCATTGTATCATGTACATTTTTAGAGTATCAAACCAGTAGGTTGAAGGTCTTTCATGCTAAAATTGTTCATCCCAAGACATGAAACTCGTGGGCAAAATATCATTGAAATGCATTAAAGAGTTATTTAATTTAATATATACTTCCCAGTGAAATAGTGGATTGTATGGTTAGAATTAATAAACCTTATATTCTCATTGTTTATATTTTCACAGTGAGAATATAAAAACTTATGTTCCCACTGCCAAAAATAATGGAACTACTTTTTTCTACATTTGCTCAATATAACAGTCATAATTCCTGTCAAAGTTTAGAACTATATTGTATGCGCACTAAATATATGTAAATTGCCTCTTGCGCTGGCGTTACTATATTTATCCGCGAATACGTTAAAGGGGAACTGTCAAAACGAAACGTATTTTCTGTTTGAAACAGTTTGGTAGTGTTGCATGATAAAAAGCATATAATAAATAGAATATTTGTTGGTTTGTCGTGAATATAGGATTTATTTTCATCGAGAAGTGAGAAAACTTATATTTTCTCACTTCTCGATGAAAATAAATCCTCTATTCACTCCAAACCAACAAATATCCTCTATTTATTCTGTATGACCAGGAGATTATGTTTTGTATCATAGTAATCCAATATATGCAGTGGTGGTTGTAACCGCCCACTGCACTTTTGACCGTTGTTATACAACGCCCACTTCACTTTTGACCATTATTACCGCCCACTGCACTTTTAATTGACCGTTTTACAACCTATCACACTTTATTATTGTCCATTATTGTCCATACACAATAATCATCATCATTAGCTTCACCGAATTATTTACCTACCTACCTTAAGCTGCCCATTTTTTTTCCGAACTAATTAGCCTTAATTATGAAGAAAGCATGTTACTCGGTAAAAAGTCACTGATTGATCGATGAGATGTCGCAATTTGAGGAGCTCCCATGGATCTTTGGGAACATAGCCAAAGGAGTTTTCAATAGTGACCTCTTTTGGCTCTAAAACATTCTCAGGAAACACCTGTGAGTTCCAAATGCCAAATAAATATCTTACTTGCAATAAGAACATCGATAAAACCGATGCTGCAGTGAATGCTCCCTGAAGTTGACAAAGTTGGTCGGGTTACATAAAGCAAAAGGCTTTTTTGTTTTTGCCTATTAACTGAAATGACATGTGCACAATTTGCTTGACATAGTTTATGATGACTGAAGGTGATAAAAGTGGGTGCATTTAATTAATAATTGTCATTGTGGTGTATTTTTAATGATGTATGTTCAGAATTTAATTGCTATAAAATGTGTTCATTTGCATATATATATTTAATTGATGATAAAGTTTAATAGCACGGATCAAGATTGCTTAAAATGGCTAAAAATAGATTTCATTGGTACAAATTATGTATGATTTTGTCTGAAAATAGATTGGGAATCAATTGAATTTGATCATGCTTCTATTATTCAATGGCACGATATTTTCGTGAAATTTACAGTTTTATTGTGTAATGACGTCAATATCGATCGGTGCTCTTGTAGTATCCTAAAGTGCATATGAACTTAAGGATGTTGGCTGGGCAAGTTTTGACATCTTCAAGTCTAAACATTTTATTTTTTAAATCAAAGTTTTATTTGACAACAGAATTGTTTCATTTTTTCCATTCTAGTAGATATGGATATAATGTAGGATTTAAGATGGTAACATACCAAATTTTAAGCAAATTTTTTTTTTCATATTTTTTCCGTCATTGATCATTTTTTGCTGTCAGCAAAATAGTGGGTATGGGTAGCTCTGAGTAGAATTTATCCTTTTGCTATAGAATAAATCAGATATTTTTTTCAGTAGTGGAATACATATATAAAAGAAGATACTGAGCTAATTTTATTTTCGATCTCCATGTCAATATTGTGTGTACAGTATTTTACATTGAAAATGTCGAAATAACTCCAAAATGGGTGTAATTTAAAGAATTTTTAATAAAAAATCATTAGAAGCCTGGTGACCTATATATTTTTTTACTTGTTTTGAAAGAAATGTCATAGGACCTTGACATATACAACTTTTAAAAAAAGTTGATCATTAGAACATAATTTTTTATCTTGAATTAATTTTTCGGTAAAAACAAAAGTGGGTGGGGTACGGTCCATTATATGTTTGCTATTTAAAGTAAAAGACGAATGAGGATTACAATTGTTTTTGTATGATTTAAAAGATATGTATATATGCAATCGAAAATTAATTGTTGTTAGCTCTACTGATCAGAGATCAGCAGAGCTTATGCCGTGGTGCGGCGTCCGTCTGTCCGTAAACTTTTATTTGTAGCGACAACTCCTCTGAAACTACTGGATGGATATTCATGAAACTTTACAGAAATGTTGCCCATAAAGTCTAGTTGATCCTAGCAAAAAATCATGTTGATGTGAAATCCAAGATGGCCACCAAAGCTAAAAATAGAGTTTTAAAATACAAGTTTGTAGCGACTACTTCTTGAAAACTATAAGTGATATTGATATGGGACTTTTTCTAAAATGATCAGCATGACATGATGTTGATCCTTGTCAAAAATCGTTTTGATTCAACGTTAAACATGGCTGCCAGCGGCCATCTTTGTTTACATAGAGTTATATAGTAAAAACTTGTAGCGACTACTCCTCTGAAACTGCTTAACGGTTTGTCATGAAACATTACAGGAATGTTGCTCTTGATGTCTAATTGATCCTAGCAAAATTTCAGAACTGCCAGAAATTCAAGATGGCCGTCACAGCTAAAAATAGATTTTTAAAAAATAAGTTTGTAGCGACTACTTCTTGAAAACTATAAGTGATATTGATATGGGACTTTTTCTAAAATGATCAGCGTGACATGATATTGATCCTTGTGGAAAATTATTTTGATTCGACGTTAAACATGGCTGCCAGTGGCCATCTTTGGTTACATAGAGTTATATAGTAAAAACTTGTAGCGATTACTCCTCTGAAACTACTTGACGAATGTTCATGAAACTTCACAGTAATGTTGCTCTTGATGTCTAGTTGATCCTAGAAAAATTTCATGTCGGCCGGAAATTCAAGATGGCCGCCACAGCTAAAAATAGATTTAAAATAAATAAGTTTGTAGCGACTACTTCTTCAAAACTATAAGAGATATTGATATGGGACTTTTTCTAAAATGATCAGTATGACATGATGTTGGTCCTTGTCGAAAATCGTTTTGATTTGACGTTAAAAAATGGCTACCAGCGGCCATCTTTGTTTACATAGAGTTATATAATGAAAACTTGTAGCGACTACTCCTCTGAAACTATACTTGACGGATTTTCATGAAACTTCACAAGAATGTTGCTCTTAATGTCTAATTGATCCTAGCAAAATTTCAGGTCGGCCGGAAATTCAAGATGGCCGCCACGGTAAAAAATAGATTTTCAAAAAACAAGTCTGTAGCGACTACTTCCTGAAATCAAAATCAATCAGTAGAGCTTCAAGGTCATTGACCTCTTTGTTTTTCTATAAACTTAATGTTATGAAAACAATTGTGAAAATGTTCAATGACTATATTTTTCCTCTTTTTAGTGAAATTTTTAAGTTAGAAATATGTGCCTTCTTCAATGACGTCTAGTGGGAAAAAAAAGTGTGGTGACCTAGCCTTTTTTTGATAATTTTGAATCTAAATTATACCAAAGAAGCTTTAAATATGTATTTAAAAAAAATCTGACCACTACGTCCTTTCCCAGCCAACCTCCTTAAATTGCTTTGGATTTTTTTTTATTTGCATTTGATTATAAATATGTTTTTGTAATAGCCTTGAGTGTAGATGAACTTTAAGTGCTTTGGAATTTATTTGATAAGATATTGTAATACCTGAGTGCATAATTATGAACTTCAACAAATTCAAATTTAAATAGAGAATGGACATTTTCGTATACACCTAGTGTATCGGCCGGAGACCTCCATATCAACCCGAGAGCTTTATGGGCCGAGGGCCGATGCAGGGTGTGATATGGAAATGCCCATTTCTTATTTTATATATCTTATACTTCTCAAACAAGGATCCAGCTTTTTTGCTTTTTTTATGTGTTTTAGAACCGTTAAAGGGGTTGGTGAACTATTTTCAAGCAGGTTTATTTTTAAGGGCTCTGAAACATTTGAAAAAAGCTAAAAGAATTATCAAAATGCCATGAAAAATAAAGTAGATACGACCTATTGAAAATTTTGTAAGGAAACATAAATGGAGGCCACCATCTTGTAACGATGATGTCATCGCACCTTTTTACCATATATGGCATATTGACAAAATGTCTTTTAAAGCAAAGAAAATCACTGCAAATGAAAAATAAGCATACAATTTATACATTTACATCTGTATTTTATTTTTAATCAATTTGTAGTGATTGTCTTTGCTTTAAAATATATTTTGTCAACATGCCATATATGGTAAAAAGGCCATTGATGTCATCGTTCCAAGATGGCCGCCTCCATGTATGTTCTTTGAACATTTTCAATAGGTCATATCGCCATTATTTTTCATGGCATTTTGATAATTCTTTCAGCGGTTTTCAAGTTTTTGGAAAAAAGAGCCGTTTTAAATAAATATTGTTTGAAAATAGTGCATCAACCCCTTTAAAAATATATACAATAATCAAAAAAGGACCTTTTAAGATTTTTATTTAAAAAAAAAAATCAAAAGGAAGAGCCCCTAAAAAATATTTTGTTATTCTATTGTAATGAATTGAATTGAATTGGGTTTGAAGGCGCACCAACACATGAAAAGGTTATATGGCGCCTAACAGGCATGAACATGCCAGGCTCATCTTCCATGTACATCGAGATAAAATATGGAAAATGGGCCTAGAACCTACCACCCTGAACTGCAGAGTTGCTGCAAATTCTATCTTAGAAACTCCATTTACGCTGGAGCAACGTTATTGTTTTTCTGCCACTGCTCTTTGATGCGAGCGAGATAGCACCTGAAACAATGCAGGGATCATGATGAAGACCTTTAATGAACATGAACAAAAAATGATAAAATGAACATGAATTTGGGGGTTTTTTACCCCACTGCCTACCCCTCCAAAGGGATCTGCAGTGGCCCTATTCTTTGCCCCGTGACCAAACAGGGGCCCCCGGGAACCACACGGGGCTCTATTGTAATGCTTTTAGAGTCTAATATTAAACAATAAAAAAAGTTTTTTCTTCTATTTGTATGCATTTTATAGAACCTTTTAAGACATGTACTAAAAAAAGGTATAAAAAGTAATAACAGCCCTAGGGCTCAGCTCAATATATCCATATGAGAATCACCTGAAACTTAGGATGTATTGTACCATGTCATGTACAATGTTTATATTTGTTAGCAAGTATATGATAAAAGTTTTATACATAATTACCGGTATATACAGGATATCAGATATCGATCAGCCCTGGAGGGAAATCTGTTTTACTTTAACAACCTTTAATGCTTTTACTTAAAGGGAATATGAAAAGGATATGAAAACTCTTTAAATTAAGTTATATATATTGATAAAAATGTTTAGCAAGTACTGTATACCCCCGTTCAAATACTTGTTAATACCCCAATAAATGCGTCCCCCCACCAACCACACCCCCACCCCCCACCGCTCCTTACACAATTCATACACTCACACCCGTTAAAAAAAGCTACACAGTCTCTATATCAGTTGATTTCTTCTTTGTAGGCCTGTCCTTATTTATAAGTTCATGTTGGGGCTCGAACACACAACCTTCTGATTTCAAGTTTGGTGCTCTATCCACTGAACTATAATGCTACTTGAGATAAAAGTATACTAACTACAAAGCAGCTCAAGATGGATCAATAAATATATTGTCCATCTTGTTGCAGGTGTCAATAAACATTGCCTGGTGTAATACAGTATGTTATCAATATGAAACTAATACTTCGCCTCAAAACAACCATCCCGACTTAATTGTACTTGTTATTAACCCTTGATGAGTTTGTGTGTGCGCGCTAGTTATTACGGAATGCCTATTTATTGTTAAAATGCTACAACATACCAATGAATAGCCTTGGTCTAGTGATTCAGCATACATCCTTCAAAACTTAAAAGTACAAGGCTGTGGTTTCCCATTCCGAGCAACTTTTTTTTTTTATCGCATATTCTGAAGCCGTATATTTATCGATGTTACCTGTATGGAAGCTAAATAAAAATGTGAAATTTTACGTATCGATTTTTTGCTTATATACCAACTTTTGGGGTGTTTGTCGATTTGAAACTACTTCACAAGTGACTCATTCATATTCATGATTATATACCAGTTCTAAAAGAGACTTTAAAACTTTAAAAGAGAGCATTATTTTAGCCAGTCAAGCATCCACAGTATCTCTTGGGACCTCTCATGTGTGTACGGGATATGACTGTTAAGATAGACAAGCATGCAATTAAAATTAAAATGTAATGGATGTTTTAAAAGAACTAATTAACATAATATATCAAAGGGGAAAAAACTGCTTTTCTCTTTTAATTTTACGATGGCTTTACTTTATTTGTCAGTTAAATACAATGTTGCATCATTTAATTTTATCACATTAATTGTACCACTCAAGATATTCTCATGAAAATTGCCTCAATTAATTTGAAGTTATTGTCTGTAACTGCCATCAAATATTTCCCCTAATATTAGCACCTGGGCGCTATGTAAAAAGCAAAAGGGTCTCTTATTGGGATTTTTTGTTTGTTTTTTATAAAGATTATAGATCTACTTTAAAAAACAGTTCTTGCCAGATTGTATACCCCGGCAAACTGAGCCTCAAATGTCATTCACCCTAAATCTAAAATCTAACTCTTTCTTGTTATTTTACAAAAGATAAAAAGTTTGTTGAATTTTAGATGTTTTGAATTTTTTTGAAGATAAGATTTCTAAAAAAAAGGTTGATGGGGGTTTTTGGGGTGGGGGCAAATGTTTTTCCGATACACGCATCTACAGTATAGGTATATATATATACTGAAAGGAAAAAGAAACGCGACACAGGAATTTCCGCTATATATTGTATGTACAATATGCTGCTGTTAATCGCATGGTACGTGGCTACGTAAGACCTTTCCTTTCAGAAAAAAAAATAAAACAACACGTAACACAGCAAATAGTATTCCTGCAAAGTTTCATTATTGACAGAGTACGCAATTGGCTCAAGCATGTGAGCAAACAGGATGCAAAATTTTGCAAACTCTTTACGTTTAAAATACAGAACTGAACTGGCTGAATTTTTCAAAGAGGAACTTCAACATTTATGAATTTCTTGTTACAACGTGTACTGTGATTAAAATGTCTACAACATCACAGTTGTGTCTTTTCTTTAATTGCAACTTTTTTTTTACAAAACATCATGGGATTTCCTTGAAATATATATGAAATTAAGTGTGCATGCAGTATATACAATATATAGCGGAAATTCCCGTGTCCCGTTTCTTTTTCCTTTCAGTATACTTTTGATAAACACTGACATGCATTGGCTTTATATATATATAAATATTGCCCAGTTTGATACAATGATTTGCTTCCATTGAATGAAGGGTTGTCATTTTCAACTTCAGGGGAGCAAATAAAACTTGTCTTCATATCTCATCTCTTATTTATTTTATTTTTTGTCTATGTCTAATATTCCAAAGGGCCTTACAGTTCATGCTGATGCATGCACATTTTATCTATAGAATGTATTGTGAACTGTAAATATATATCTACCCGTCTAAAACTGCTTTTTGTTGTTAAATAAAACCCGACCATTTTGTTCTTTGAATGGAGACGTTTCAGATTTGTTTTGCATCGCGCCATTTATCCAAAATGACTGTATTATTATCAAAATAGACGAACAGAAGCTATCTAACATCTCTAAAACCACTTTACCGGTATACGAATATAACACTTGAGCTCATGTTCTTTAAGGCCTCTTATTGTTACATGATTCTTCAGTGTTTTTGATTTTCAAGAACTCCCACTGTTACAGTAAGTCCTGATATGCCATAGTATTTTTTTACTACCTTATACCTGACATTCAACTTTAATTATCTGACTTAAATGAGAAGATTGTGTAACAAAGAACAGGTTAATCCACTGTAAAATTACACATTTGTACATAACGTTTACAAAATTGTCTTCTTTTTTTCTTCCTTAACCATCTTATGCCACAAGCAAGAACGTCTACAAAATTGTCTTCTTTTTTTCTTCCTTAACCATCTTATGCCACAAGCAAGAACGTCTACAAAATTGTCTTCTTTTTTTCTTCCTTAACCATCTTATGCCACAAGCAAAAACGTCTACAAAATTGTCTTCTTTTTTTCTTCCTTAACCATCTTATGCCACAAGCAAGAACGTCTACAAAATTGTCTTCTTTTTTTCTTCCTTAACCATCTTATGCCACAAGCAAGAACGTCTACAAAATTGTCTTCTTTTTTTCTTCCTTAACCATCTTATGCCACAAGCAAGAACGTCTACAAAATTGTCTTCTTTTTTTCTTCCTTAACCATCTTATGCCACAAGCAAGAACGTCTACAAAATTGTCTTCTTTTTTTCTTCCTTAACCATCTTATGCCACAAGCAAGAACGTCTACAAAATTGTCTTCTTTTTTTCTTCCTTAACCATCTTATGCCACAAGCAAAAACGTCTACAAAATTGTCTTCTTTTTTTCTTCCTTAACCATCTTATGCCACAAGCAAGAACGTCTACAAAATTGTCTTCTTTTTTTCTTCCTTAACCATCTTATGCCACAAGCAAGAACGTCTACAAAATTGTCTTCTTTTTTTCTTCCTTAACCATCTTATGCCACAAGCAAGAACGTCTACAAAATTGTCTTCTTTTTTTCTTCCTTAACCATCTTATGCCACAAGCAAGAACGTCTACAAAATTGTCTTCTTTTTTTCTTCCTTAACCATCTTATGCCACAAGCAAAAACGTCTACAAAATTGTCTTCTTTTTTTCTTCCTTAACCATCTTATGCCACAAGCAAGAACGTCTACAAAATTGTCCTCTTTTTTTCTTCCTTAACCATCTTATGCCACAAGCAAGAACGTCTACAAAATTGTCTTCTTTTTTTCTTCCTTAACCATCTTATGCCACAAGCAAAAACGTCTACAAAATTGTCTTCTTTTTTTCTTCCTTAACCATCTTATGCCACAAGCAAGAACGTCTACAAAATTGTCTTCTTTTTTTCTTCCTTAACCATCTTATGCCACAAGCAAAAACGTCTACAAAATTGTCTTCTTTTTTTCTTCCTTAACCATCTTATGCCACAAGCAAGAACGTCTACAAAATTGTCCTCTTTTTTTCTTCCTTAACCATCTTATGCCACAAGCAAGAACGTCTACAAAATTGTCTTTTTTTTTTCTTCCTTAACCATCTTATGCCACAAGCGCAAGAACGTCTACAAAATTGTCTTCTTTTTTTCTTCCTTAACCATCTTATGCCACAAGCAAGAACGTCTACAAAATTGTCTTCTTTTTTTCTTCCTTAACCATCTTATGCCACAAGCAAGAACGTCTACAAAATTGTCTTCTTTTTTTTTTCCTTAACCATCTTATGCCACAAGCAAGAACGTCTACAAAATTGTCTTCTTTTTTTCTTCCTTAACCATCTTATGCCACAAGCAAGAACGTCTACAAAATTGTCTTCTTTTTTTCTTCCTTAACCATGCAACAATATGCAGTAAAACGAGCAGCATCCCATTGTCTACTTAATATAAAGTGGAATAATCAAAAAGATCATTTAAATAATTGCATAATAATTTATGATGTTTTCTCCTAAAGTAAAATTACCTCAGTCATTAATGTTGATAAGTGGCTGTAATGTGTATGAAATAAGAATAAAACTTGAACAATTTAGATTTTGACTTGACTGTGTTATTTCCTTTTACAGAAATCCATTAATTTGAAATTTTAAATTATTTCTCATAGGATGGTTAAGGAAGAACTTGTAGAACCTGTATTGGGTTATATTTCACCATTAAACGTCATGTGCGGAGTATTGCTTTCATCATAATTTAGAGTGAAAATAAAGCAGTTTTTAACCAAGAAGGGACAAATGTCATAATGTAATTTATGTAATTATATGATAACCAAATATGTTTCTTCTGTATGGGTTTTATTATCATGCAATATAATGCAACAACAAGGAAAAAATGTGAAGGAGAATTTCTTGGCACTTATTCTGTGTTATTGTGATGTACACTAACAGCAGATATTGCAGGAAATGTATCGTGATGAAATATGATTTCATTAAAGGAAGTATAATGTTGGCTGCCAAATAGCCAAAAGCTATATTATTATGTTTTGTTTATTATAATAACAGTAAAATATATAGAGTTTAATAACCAGTGTTTTTGAGGTACGGGAAATATCTCCCGAGGTAGAGAAATGGAGGGAGATATTTTCAGTATCTCAAAAACACTGGTTATTAAACTATATATTACATGATTTAAAATGATATTTTATTAATATTTCCAATTATTCACACCTTTTTACACCATGCAGTTTGCACGAGAACGCCAAGACTACGTTACTTAATATAAACAAAACAGTGGAACCGGAACTCTTCGTTAATTTCCGTAATCGTAGTGGTGGAATCTGACAACGACATCCGTAAAACAATCGGAACGTCATTTGGCGTTCCCGTCACTGACGGAAAAGGCCGAGCAATGTTCCGTACTGGGAAATATCTCCCACTGGGAGATATTTTCCAGTAGAAGATATTTCCCAGTAGAGCAAACGAGTAGATTAACTGTTCTATTCCCAATTCTATACAAATCACAGACAAATTTGTTATATAAGGAAATTGAAACAGCCTGGTCTGATAACCTTGAACTGAATTGGCATAAACTGTTAACAAGTACCAATACAGGATCTCGTTTGTGTAATTATAAAATGATGACTAAGGTCATTTTGTAACCTTGAATTAAATACCTAATGTACTATATATATATTTACAGTGAGTTGATGCAATATTGCATTGTCTTGATCAATCCATATCAATGCCTTCATAATTATCTGCCCCTTTCTCTGTCACAATAGCAGCACCATTCTTCATATCTGCCTCTATCTCTGTTACAGTAGTCTTTATATCTGCCCCTATCTCCGTCATAATAGAAGCACCAGTCTTCATATCTATCTCTGCCGCAATAGCAGCACCAGCCTTCATATCTGCCTCTATCTCTGTCACAATAGCATCACCAGTCTTCATGCCTGCCTCTATCTCTGTCGCAATAGCAGCATCAGTCTCTGCCACAATAGCAGCACCAGTTTTCATATGAATCTTCACAGGAATGCTGATCTAGAACATGCCAGTAGAGCTTCAAGGTCATTGACCTCTTGTTATTTTTTACAAAAAGCGAAAATGGTATTTGGCTTTTAAGGATTTCTATTTTGGCCCAGGGCACGAAAATTCCACTTGTCCGCACGCCATGACGAGTGCTCCTTGATGCAGGACAAGTAGAAATTCAGATAAATTGTTTAACACTATGTATCGATTGGACCATTCAAATATTAGGTAGGACGAGTACATCAGAAACATATTTTCCTGGCCTGCGGCCACACATGATACTGGTATATTGTCAACGAATACCTCTCAAACTAGGATGGCATTAAAAACTTCAGAATCACAATCTTCTGTAAGTTTTGTAAAAAAAGACTTTGTATCTCATGACGTGGCAGCAGCTGCATGACAGGCAATAACTATGTGAGATACTGATCTAAATTGCCAATAGGAAAGTATAGGACATTATGGTCACTGATTACGCTCATTGACCTAATTAAATTTAAAAGCTTTCAAATTTAATTAGGTCAATGAGCATAATCAGTGACTAGGCAGTCTCAATCCAATATCTCAGGTTTGAGACACCACATACCACAGTAGAACATCAATAATGTGGTTGGCAGTGAGATTTTGAGCAAATCACATTCAAACCCTCAATCTTCATCCTATCCCTTTCTCTGTCTGGCAGCAGCTCTTAATAACCTAAATAATGTGTTAATATTCCATTTAAAGGGGAAAATATTCCATTTAAAGGGGAAAATGGCAATCTTGAAGTATTTGCCAACCCTCATAAAGGATTTTTGTAGAAGAACAATCTAAAATTTAAAAAAATGTTCAAATCTGTGATAAAAGTGTCATATCAATTAGCATATGGTGTTTAGCATGTGATGTTCATGTCTGAAATTGTAATTTACCATAGACTTCGAATGGTATTGGGCATAACATGCTTCTGGTGCATTAACCAAAGGATAGCATGCACATACTAAAGTACTGTTCAAAATGGTACATATGGGATCATTTTTAGGTCAATTAATTTTTGTCTTGCCTTTTCGGAGAAAAAAAGAGACAAAGGTGTTGCTTTTCCGGCGGCGGCGAAGGCTGCAACATTCAAGTTTTGCATTTAGGTCATTTTCTCACAAACTGTATGCACTAGACCTTTCAAACTTTGCAAATGAGGAAGTGACCTGGACCCTCCAAGCAAAGGGCAGATAACTAAATTATTTTTACGTTCAACTTTTGCATTTAGGTCACTTTTTCACAAACTATGTGCACTAGACCTTTCAATTTTTGCTTATAATTGTATCTTGGGTGATACATTGCAACGTGATAAAGCAAATGTGGAAGTGACCTTGACCCTCCAAGCAAAGGGCAAATAACTTTTGTGTTGAGGTCAATTTCTCGCAAACTGTATGCACTACACCTTTCAAACTTTGTTTACATTTGTATCATGGCTGGTACATCGCAACGTGACAAAGCAAATGTGGATGTGACCTTGACCCTCCAAGCAAAGGGCAGATAACCTTATAATTTTTACCTTCAACTTTTACATTTAGGTCACTTTTTCACAAATTGTATGCACTAAGACCTTTCAAACTTTTCTTATAGCTGTATTTTGAGTGGTACATTGCAACGTGACAAAGCAAATGTGAATGTGACCTTGACCCTCCAAGCAAGGGGCAGATAACTTAATAATTTTTACCTTCAACATTTGTGTTGAGGTCACTTTCTCACAAACTTTATGCAACTTCGCTTATACTTGGGTAGTACATCACAATGTGTCAAAAAATAACTTTAATTGTTACAATAATTTTACATCACTTTCTTATGCACTAGATGCTTTAAACCTAGTTTAATTATAGCTTAATCTTTGGAAGACACAAAACATTCTATTTTGTTTTGACATAGTTGTGTCTTGATCTTGACCTACTTTTGTGGAGTTGACATTTTGTTGTTTGTTTGTTTTTGTGTTTTTTTTATAGAATAGCATCTTGTTTTTAAACAAATGCACTTAAATGTCATCTCAGCAAACTGTAAGCTCCATTGTTTTTAGTTATTAAAATATTTACAAGCTTTCATTTAAACATCATTTTTCTTTAAAAAGAAACAACTCTAGTTTTTTGTTGTTTTTGTTAATTTAGTTAAGATATATGATTATAATCACAGAGTTGAGTGGTTTCTGCCTTAAGTATACATCCATTATTATAAAGATCTATTACATTTTCCTGGTATTATAATTAACATGTTCAATATTTGCAAACCATTTCCTTTCCCATGTGCTGTGTATCATATTCAGAAATATAATTTTATAAAACTAGTTCGGATTTCATACTGGTAGTGTTATTGCAGGATATTAGAAAACGATTCCTGTAGGCTTAATTGGAAACGTGACATACCATCCATGTTAACAAATTAATCTTGCTATTTCGCTAAAGGATGGTTTAAGGGGTCAAACAGCAATCTTGATTATTTTAAACCTCACAACATCCTATTAGTTTTTCATATAACTTAATTGCATTTGTTTAATTATTAATATTAATTAAAAGAATAGTCTGTATAAAGCAAATTGGTTTTTCAGATAACTTACTGATTATATATTGCACCAATAAAATATATCAACCTTAACTAAAATAAGAAGAAAAAATTAAGTCAAATTTTTATTTAATTATATGCAAGCAGATTTAAAGTCAAAATGATGCTGGATTAATAAGTGGAGAGGCTAATTTTAATCCTTGACAATACTTTAAGATTACGTATGTCACTTTAAAGGGACATAGGCAATCTTGAAATTTTCAGCAAACATTGAAATTATTCATTTTCTGTTGATTTATTTTTATTAACCAGGTTTCAATATATCATTGGTGCAATATAATCAACAGTTAATAATATGCAAACACAATATGCTTTATAATTAATGATTGAATATTAATCATTAATCATTATTAATCATTAATCATTAATCATTAATTAATATTATAATGATTGAACAAATGCAAGTTATGTAGAAAAACTAGAGGGACTACACTGGACACCGTGAGTTTTTAAAAAGTCACGATTGCCATGTGTCCCTTTAATACCCAGATCGAGACAATTGAAAATAGGGATGACTGCCCAGAGTTTGTTGCACAGTACAAGGATGTACATCAGATAATATTGCTGATCTATTGGTGAATGGACTGAATGTGGACAAGTCGGTTTTTATCTATAGGTCTGTCGGTATACGAAATTCAGTAAATCATCTAGCATATAACGGATCATTCTGGCTTGGAAGACTTTGGAATATTGGAGAATATAAACAAATCTGTAAGAAAATGTTCTTTAATCTGTGTATAGTTTATAAATTATAGTGTATTGTAAAAGTGAATTAAATGTTTGTTTATTCGGTACAGTTTAAAAAATATTATTGTAATTATACAGGAGACTTAAATTAAGTTGTAAAGTTAGTTTTGTGCTCACCAGAATGTAAAATTGTGATTCAGGGCCCGGTTTTATGGAACAACTTACGGCAATTTTGATCGCAAGTTAATTTCTTAAATTCTTTACATTGATTTACAATTCACAAATGAACGCGATTTCATATGTCATTTCCTTATAAATTTGACAGGTCTGCACATTATATAATAAGTGCACACATAATTGTCTACACTGAATGCTTAGGTGCAAAAATGTAAACCATTTTAAAATTTGAGACTCATCGTAAGATGTTTAATAAAACGGGGCCGATCTTTTATAGGATGTTATTTTTCTAGTTTTATCTTTTCATATTGTATGTAACTTAATTACCGATATAGGAAGTCTGTTATATTAAGGGACAAAAGGCAATCTTGATTTTTAGTTCTTCTACATATTAACTTGCATTTGTTCAATCATTAATATTAATTTTAAGAATAGTTTAAAGGAAGTACATCAGGATTTTTCTAGAAATATTTTAAATTATAAAAATGTTCCAATTCATGATAAAACACTTATATAAATCAAAATATGATGTTCGAACCATATTGTTAAGGTTTAATCTTCGAATACACCATATAGCTAGGACGGAATCGGGCATACAATGCTGAAATTAACCCTGGTGCATAACCTAGGATAGCTGTATTACTGTACAGAATGAATTTCCTTGTAACTAAGGGGTCATTTTTAGGATCATTCATTATGTTTAGGCGCTTTAAAATAGAAGATATCATTATTTGTCAATTTTAAGTCGGACCCCTAGACCCTTTTGAAAAGCCTGATGTACTCCCTTTAAAGCAAGTTGTGTTTTCATATTATTAACTGTTGATTATATTTCACCTACATTATATTTAAACCTAAGGTTGAATAAGACGAAAAAATGAAAAACACATTTTATTTAATTATATTGAAGCAGGCTTAAAGGGACACACGGCAATCTTGATTTTTTAAAAAAACTAGCAGCGTCACGTTAGTTTTTCTCTTAATTCAATTTGTTCAATCATTAATATTATAAGAATCGTATCGAGCAAATTGTTTTTGCATATTATTAACTGTTGATTACACATTTCATCAGTAATATACTCGGTAAAACAAGTTTTGGACCAGGGTATATAAAGTCATATAAAAATAAAACTAGTAGACAGAATTTAATTATCTTTTTTTAGTAACCAAGGTCTAACCTACCCGGTTAATTTGGTACCAGAAATATTAAATTCCAAACAAGATTAGATTTTTAAAAAAGGGTCTGTAGAAAATGTTGCAAAGTCCATAAAAACAGTAACAGTTACAGACATTCGAGTAACCAATAAAATATTATTACCCAGTTAATCTTGTGCGGAATTTAATGTTTCTGGTACCAAATTAACCAGGTAGGGTTAACCTTGGTTACTAAAAAAAGATACTTAGATTCTGTCCACTAGTTTTATTTTTATATGACTTTATATACCCTGGTCGAAAACTATTTTTACCGAGTATATATTAATTGACACCTAGGCAGAATAACGAAGAAAAGTTGTATTTACATTATATATACTCAGACTTAAGTGAAAATGATACAGGATTAATAAATCAAGAGACTAATTTTAATGCTTGATAAAGTCTTCAAGATTGCCATGTGTCCCTTTAAAGTCAAAATGATACTACAGTCGATTTCGGTTATTAGCATAGCCGATTTGTCAGGAAAATATATGCGATTAACCGGAGTATTCGAATAACCGAAACTGAACATTTTGTACATGTAGCGGTGCACATTTCTACTTTCGTTTTACTGTTCTGTTAATACTTACATAGAAACTCCATAAAAGCAAGTTAATTATATGTATGATGTTTGATAGGATTATTATTGTGCATATCCATTTTGTATTTACCGTTATTTGATAGATTTTACGCAATATTTATGCGTATTTGTTTTCTTTCAACCTGCGTCGCTTTGCTATTGTTTGTAGTGTGAATTACACAGCCATGATAATAACACAAAAGCTTATTTTATTTTTCATTTATTAAGTAACCTCTATGAGCTACTCAATGTCATATGCATCTCTACCGACACTAGCAAACTGAGAGCAGTAAATAATTAACAACACATTGCTTTACATTGCGTACAAACTTATTATTAAATCATGTATGCTTATTGGTGAGCGATCGTCATGGCGTGGAAGCTTTACGGAAACCGCACAAAATGGCAAACTCTCTCGGCAAGCCAATTAGCACCTTTTGTCAATCAGTCTGCCTCGGGCTTATCTCTGTGATCGCGTCAATCAATTAACAGTTGCAAAATACAGGTAAATCTGACTTTCAGTATGCAATTAGCCAGATATTCGTTATGCAATTATCCGGAATGTGACAAAAACCTATGCGATTATACGGGGTTTTTTACATGCAAAAGAATACGAATGGTTTTGTGTTTCAAAACTTTATGCAATTAACCGAAATATGCAATTAACCGATATGCGATTAAACGGAATCGACTGTACTAATGTTACAAATAGACATTGTAAACCCTGATCAGCCTGCGAGTTACTCACAGGATGATCTGGATTTACAATGGACGCAAAGGCTATTGTAGCTGCCTTTAGCAGGCTATGGGTAACTAAATTCCTTTTAATGCCTGATAAAAACTACCAGATTGCCATGTGTCCCTTTAGGTAAAAACGATACTGGATTAATAAATCGAGACGTTAACTTTAACGCCTGATAAAAACTACAAGATTGCCATGTGTCCCTTTAAAGTAAAAACGACACGGGATTAATAAATCGAGACGTAAATTTTAACACCAAGATTGCCGTGAGCCCTATTAATAGTCCTTACCGAGGGGTGATAGTGGAACCATGTCACTATTTATAAAGAACAAGATACAACAGTTACCCTAGGCCATTATTTTTTGATAATTAATTTTACGACACAAAAAACTTAGGTGTTTTATTTTTCCATAGGGAATTTGATAGTTTATTGTTGTTGTTTTTACCTCCTCCCAGATTAAAATAGAACATTTCATTCTCTTCCTTTCCAACAAAATAATGATAAAAAAAATTGCTTTTTCAAATTTTTAGTTTTAGTTTTTTCCCTCCTCCTACAGCATTTCTCTGTCTTGGTGGTTCATAAAATGAATAATAAAATAATGGCCTTATGTAATTTGATAAATACTACTGAAAGTTTGCAAAGAACCAAGATTTCAGTTCAACATTTTATGGTGGCTGGTATCACCAGCATAAAACTCAACAATTAATTTTTTTTACAATTCATTTATTTGAAATTCGTTATTTTATTGTCAAAAGTTGATTAGAAAACAGTTTTCTTGTGTATTTTTGCATGTCACCCTACAAAATACAGTTTCACATGGTATTTGTGGCGAAATTGTGAAATTGAAATGGTGTTGAGCAAACTTTGAGTAGTATTATATGTTGAGTTAATTGAAAAAAACACTACGACATAATTATGTACATAAATATTTAAATGATAATCCATGATTTTTATTGCAGAGCTGTTGTGTTAAAGGATCGCATGGCAATATTTAAAAAAAAATAAAAAATCATGAACTGTTTTTTCATGAACAATTTTGATGAACAGATCAAGAACTGATGAACTGTTCATGAACTGTTCAAAGGTTCATGAACTCTTCATGAACTCATGAACATCAGCTTGAGAGGGTTAAATAAATTGATTTATCACATAACTTACCGTGTGGGAGTGGAATAGCACCATTCTATATTTTCGATATACCACTATCGAAGGGGTTAAATGAATAACATTATACTTGTAAAATTAGTATCATGCACACAAATTATTGTGGTTTCTCTAAGGGTGAATGCTAATTGTCTGGATTTGCAAACAAATGACCGTGCTTTTAGTTTAAAGGGACACATGTTTAAATATATTATTGGTGCAATGTTATCAGAATGTATAACGGGTAGACAGAATTTGCTTTGAACTATTCTAATCAGTAATCATTATTAATAATGATTGCAAATATGCAAGCTATAATTAGCTGCATGTAGAAAAAACACCAGGATGCCACAAGCTCATGCAGTCTTCAAAATTAGCCGGTAGCCCAAAGCGGTCAGTAAAATTCAAGTCGGGCATCTAAATTGTGCAAGCTGACTTGCTCGTTGGGCATGTTAAAAATTAGACGAAAATATAACGCCAAAATGAATCTGAACGAAATCTTACCCCAAAAAAAATGACAGTTTGCGTGTGAAATAAGTCGATTTATTTTGTTTATACATTGCCGGAAATGATTGTCTGCAGTTTCAGAACAGACTGGTTTTCTATTTTGTTCACCATTTTCGAATGAGGTTGGGGGCGAAGGAGCAATATTTAGTATGAAACAATACTGAAAACCCGACTGATAATGAACTGAAGATTGTTTCCGGTCTAATTTGTAGCCTCGGAGCTTTCTTCTTTTTTTCGAAGGAGCAAAACCCAGCAGAAAAAGACCAGTGAAATAAAAAAGTAATGCAGACCATTGAGTCAAAAAAAAAAATGAAATAAACAGATGCCCTAATTTTCAGACCCAATGACATGACAGTAAAGTGTCAAAACAATCAAGTTCTTTATTTTATTTAATTATGTGTGATATTATTCTATAGAGATTAATGTTATTTTCTGTGACAATACATTACAAATTAAAAAATTCGGGTCAGTAGAAATGTGCTCAGCTAGTAAATTTTTGCAAGTCACATGTACCGGTAATTCAAAAAGTTTTTCGTGAATACTATGAATTAAGATTGCCGTGTGTCCCTTTAAATCAGTTCCAGTTGTCCTTTCCATATCATCATCTACTACATACCTGTCAGGTAGTTAAAGTTGACCATGTTTATGATTATTTAAATAGAAATCAATAACAACAATAGATATTTACAATTCACACATTGCAGTATCTGTGAAAAGCCAGACAAAGATTTTATTTGATGACAATTAGAAAACTATATTACATTTCTATTGATTAGATACTATGATGAACTATGATATTGGAGTGAAAGATAAATGTAGAGTATGTACACCGAGTGAACTATATTAATGTATCCATTTAATTAAATCCAAAAAGATTACTGTCATATATGACCTGACATAATTAAGTGCTAACAATTATGTAAAATGCCATTCAAACAAAACAAACAAACTTACTTAAAATACATCATTAAATGAATTGAATGTAATAAACTGTGGCTCATTTGGTGGGTTATCTTGAATTCGACTTGTTGATTATTCCACTGACCTAATGTACTTGTGCAGTGTTTTATCACCTTGAGTGAATTAATATCACCATATTATTTACTGACTGATCATTTGATCCACTGACCTAATTTACTTGTGCAGTGTTTTATCACCTTGAGTGAAGTATCACCATATAATTTACTGACTGATCATTCCACTGACCTAATGTACTCGTGCAGGGTTTTATCATTTTGAGTGAATTATCACTATATAATTTAATTAACAACTGACTATTCCACTGACCTTAGATGTACTTGTGCAGCGTTTTGTCACCGTGAGTGAATTATCACCAAATGATCATTGCATTGACCTAATGTACTTGTTACCAACTCATAATCAGGGGCGTTCCTGGGGCTAATTTAGGTATACGCACCATCGAGTTTTGGATTCACAAATGTGCCTAACCCTCCTATACCTTCAGTTTTTATTGCATTTTTCGCATTTTTAGCCCTTTTTATTTGTTTGCTTCTTTAATAGCCTGTACGCACGTGCGTCAGTGCGTATGCCCAGGTACGCCCCTGATAATTCTTTTCACGCATATTCAATCATGGGTAGTTCAAGAAACTGTGAAAAAAACTATATTTTTAAGAAGAACATATACATTATTATATGACCTGAACGCCTGAATAGGGTTTGATAAATTAAACCTCCTTTTGGTGTAAACAACAGTTTGGCGGGTTAGTTTCTTTAATTGAAAAGAAATTTGATAAATATATAGTTATATGGCAGATGACTGTCCTGTACTATTGCAGAGCTTTTACGTCAAAAAAAAATTGTTTGTGACATTTTTAGCTTTAAATATAATAGGATTATTACCAGAGTCAAGTGTTTTTCAGAAGCGTTTGTCCCCTCGAGTGGACAAGCCATATCTACAGGATCTTGGTGTTAGCCTTGAGTCTTGATTGTGATCTGGGAGTTATGGTATAACCGCAAGAGATGATACAAGCTTCCAGAACTGACTTATTCTAGTAATGATCCTTTTATTTTAATACCTTCATAAGAATGCTGTAAAATATTATACAGCACCTTCGACTATACGTTTTATACACAGGTAGGCGGTTACCTCACATTTACACAATATGTCGTGGTCTTTTTTATTAGGATAATGATATAGAATCAGAAAACGCTGTTAGCGCCCATAGAAGTCGTTGTAATGCATTGATAGAAAATAAATGCTCTTGGTGTATAATTATTGATAGGTATATCACAAGAAAACAAGTAAACACAAGAAAAAAAACAATAGTTTGTCATGCAGTCAATACTGCTGTTTACATTATAAAGTCATTCTTATTTATTACCTGCCCTTGAGCAAGTGTCAACCATGATACAGTGGATTACAGTATTTAATAACAGTAATTGTTTTTGATAAATATCATAACACTTGAGTCAGGTCAGAAAAAACATACTATATTTATTTGTCCGTCATAGTGCTGAGAGGTATAAATAATTTACAATATATGATGTCTTGAAAATTGATGCTCAGTGAATGCTGTAACACATGTATTGTAATAGGAAAACATGCTAGAATAAACTGTTAATTATTACCCTTTTAAATCCATGACCATATACTGAAAGGAAAAAGAAACACGATACTGGGAATTTCCGCTATATAATTTTATTGTATGTACTGCACACTTAAAGGGACACTGTCCGTAAGTAGGCTGATATTGAGCATAATCAAATAACTGTCTGACTTTTATTCAGTGAAATGTATACATGAAAACATGAGCATAGACCCAAATAAGTATGTATAGTAATACATTCGTGAGTTTGAAAAAAGAAGTTTAATTATTATTTGTAAATAATGTGGGACCCACTTTATTTACTTTTTATGCTGATCATGTGACTTCCATTAGCGCATTAGGTTTTCTACATAGTATGTATTGCGTGACATGTATGGCCCGCATAGCTCGTCTATTACGCGCACAGTCTTATTACCCGTGACTGTAAATTTTAGTTTGGGCTGTTTGGTCAAACTCGCAAAGCTGTATTTTTTTTTTTTGTACCGCGATTGATTTCCGTCAAACAATCTTGCTTTTAATTAGTAAATATTCAATACTGTTAGTGTGTAATGTTTGTGAACGTAATAAGTGTGTGTTTTATAAGCTAAAAGTTACGGACATTGTCCCTTTAATTCTATATATATTCCATGGATATGTCAAGATGTTTTGTAAAAAAAAAAGATGCAGTTAGTTTGGGAAAGGACACAACTGTGATGTGTGTAGATGTATTTAATCACAGTACAGGTTGTAACAAGAAATTCATAAATGTTGAAGTTCCTCTTTGAAAAACTGAGCCAGTTCAGTACTGTATTTAACGTAAAGAGTTTGCAAAATGTTGCTTCCTAAGTTTGCGCCAAATGTGTACTCTGTCAATTAATAATGAAAGTTTGTAGGAACATTATTTGCTGTGTTACGTACGTGTTGTTTTAGTTTTTTTCCGAAAGGTAATATCTTACGTAGCCATGTACCGTTCGATTAACAGCAGCATATTGTACAAACAATATATAGCGGAAATTCTTGTGTCACGTTTCTTTTTCCTTTCAGTATTCTATGTTAATTATGCTCAACCTGTTGATATATATATAATTACAAAGGGACAGTAGTTACAGTACATTTATTGACAATGCCATCAAGGAATGGCTTCAGTGTCTTCATTCAAACATCTTGTGGAAGTGTAGGCAATTAAATTAAGAGATCTATATATTAATTATGTAAATTATGCAAGTTGAGCACACAACACAGTTACTGGGAATGTAATGTAGCCATGACTCAAATATCGTAATACACGTGTGTATTAACTATGCAAATGAGGACCGAATTACGGAGTTTGTATGCAGTAAAACTTAAAAATATTAAGGTATATATATTTACTTGGCAAGCAGTGCCACTGAGATTGACATCAGCAACAAACAACGTTTAAAATCATGATTTCATGCACAAAATTGCACCATCTAAGCACTGAAGTGAAAGTTTCACATAAGTGATAATTAGAATCTTGTATTCATGACTGGGTAATTTTGTCTTTAATAAAGTTGTTCGATAAGTAGATGGGATCATAATTATTTGTTTTATATCACTTTATCCAAGGCGTTATTAAAGTCAGTAATATCCATCCTGTAAGATCCTCTATGTAGTGAGTTAATATTGTAAGGGTGATATTTAATTATCCTGCCACTTTGAGTGTGTCATAATCTGATTTTAATGCATTTAATTGAATCTCAGTTTGAAGTGGTATTGTCAAGGCACTGAATGTGTCTTTTTAAATCCTGTTGATGTATTACCATATTTCCCTTAATAAAAACACCTTCCCTGATAGTAGCACGCCCACACCCTATTTCTTTTTATACGCCCAATTGAAAAACGGGACGTATTATGGTATGGGGTTGTCCGTCTGTCTGACCTATGCTCATGAAACTTCATAGGTACATTGCAATAGGTGAGAGGAGGATCCCTTTTGTTTTTGGTGTCAGTAGGTCAAAGGTCATCAAGACCTTATATAGAAAAAACGCATTCCGTACGGTAACTTCGAAACCATAACACCTACACTTATGAAACTTCATAGGTACATTTCACTAGGTGAGAGGAGGAATCCTATTGTTTTTGGGGCCAGTAGGTCACATGTCAAGGTCACAGTGACCTTATATGGAAATATGCATTACACACAATAACTTCAAAATCATAAGACCTACACTAATAAAACTTCATTGCCCTAGGTGAGAGGTGGAACCCTATCACATTTTGGGCCAGTAAGTCAAAGGTCAAGGTCACTGACCTTATATGGAAATATGCATTCCGCACAAGAACTTCAAAACTGTAACACCTACACTCATAAAACTCCATAGGTACATTGACCTACGTGAGAGAAGGAACCCTATTGCTTTTTAGGCCAGTAGGTCAAAGGTCTGGGTCACCATGACATTATATGGAAATAGACATTCCATCTGATAACTTTGAAACCATAATACCCACACTTATGAAACTTCTTAGGTACATTGCCTTCGGTGAGAGGAGGAACCCTATTGATTATGGTTCAGTGGGACAAAGGTCAAGGTGGTCATGATCTTATATGGAAATAGGCATTCCTTGCGATAACTTTGAAACTATAACATCCACACTGAAGAAATTTCACAGGTAAATTGACTTCGGTGAGAGGAGGAACGCTATTGATTTTGGGTCATTTGGTCAAGGTCACTGTGACATATGGCATTTTGTGGGATAATTTCGAAACCATAACACCTACACTCATGAAACTTCATTGCCCTTGCTAAGAGAAAATATTGTATTTCATTGGGGTTAACAGGTCAATGGTCTTGGGCGCTATATGCATTCTGCATCATACATCAAACCATAACACCCCCACTGATGAAACTTTGTATGTGCATTGACATTGACAAAAAAAAGAACCTTATTGTGTCTTTGGGGTCAGTAGGCCAAATGTCAAGGTCCCCATACCTTATATGGAAATACAAATTCCGAGAAATAACTGAAACCACAACGCTCACTCATGAAACTTCATAGATACATTGCGTTTGGTCAGAGGAGGAACCCTGTTGCTCTTGGGGTCACTAGGTCCAATGTCAAGGTCACCAGTACATATTCCAAGTGATAACTCCAGGAGTATAATACCTACATTCATGAAAATGGGTAGATAAATTGCCCTTGGTGAGAGGAGAAACCCTATTACTTTTGGACTTAGAAGGTCAAGGGTCAAGGTCACCATGTCTTCATATGGACATACACATTGCAAATGACAATCCCGGATGTATGATACCCACACTTATTAAACTTCATAGGTGCATTGACCTTGGACAGAGGAGGAAGCCTATTAATTTTGAGTTAGTAGGTCATCAAGGTCACATTTAACTAGCATTGACTGAATCCTAAGACATTTTCCTCACTGTAACTTGTAACTATTAGACCTACAATTTTGAAACTTTACAGAAATAGTGCCCGTGTTAAAACAACAACCTCTATTAATTTTAAGCTTAGTAGGTCAGATGTCAAGGTCACTTCAACCTGATAATAACAAATTCCTCCCCAGTTGTTATTCATGAATAATTGGTCCTAAAGTCTTGAAACTTTATACAAATAGTACTCTTGGTTAAACAACATCCCCAATCAGTTTTTTTTTTGTTAGAAGGTCAAAGGTAAGGGTTACGTTGACCTGACACCTAGGAAATGCTTTTAACATAAAAACTTTAGGAAACAGGCATATAATGCCCCATTAGGCGGCGCTCTTGATAAATTGTGTTTTTTACAAATCAATACAGTTTTGATCTTTGAGTAACAAGATTTTGATCCACAGACAACTGGATGGGAATCAAACTAAAAATCACTGAATTATGAGCACTGATTGCTTAAAAAAATGCTAAAAATAGAGTACGCTTGTATAGATATTAATAACTTCATCCAGAAACTGAATGGGACTCTATTGAGTTTGATTGTGCATTTATTTTTCAATGGCTCTATATTTTTAGTGTTAGTTACATCATTTTCGATCTGTGCTATTGCTAACTACTTACTTACTGCATCGCTGACCTCTGCAATGTCTACATAATGATAATTAATGCTTATAAATATTCTCGTGTACTTACAGAGGAGGAAGAAGCATGATCAGAATGAGCGGGTTTCCTTCAAGTGCCTCACTACACGTCTTCCTGCTTGCTGCCACTGTGATATTACTTCTGACCCAGATATGCCAGTCCTTTAACGAGTATTGTATCATCGGGGCGGGGCCGTCTGGGCTTCAGATGGGCTTCTTCCTCGAGAGGGCAGGTCGCGATTATGTTATCTTTGAAAAAGCAAATATCTCAGGTAATTGTTTTTGAGATATGTTTTTTATGTTTGATAATGAAGGCTTTTTTTCTGGTAGACACAAGGCTCATTTTGAGCTCATTTGAGCCAAAGACGCTAATAAGCTCGTCACATTTTGTTTGTCGACACTGTCTGTAGCCTGTCTAAATTTTAAAGTACAGTGCTTTGGGGTGTATAGAATCATTGGTAGTAAAGAATCAAATCCTGTATAAATTCAGTTTTCTCAGCTCATATATTTTAGATTATTTTAAAACTTTCCAGGCTTGAAGATATATCATATAATCATACATTTATTCAACGGTGAAATTTTTGGGACATTTTTCCATGCAAAATATATCATTATGTGCAACACCTCTCAGAAAAAATGATTCTATACTACCTGAATGAAGTGTGTTTTTGAAACGGAAAGTTCATACTGTCACAATAAACTCAAAAATAAATATTTGCTGTTTTAACAAATTTTAGGGACAAAAGTCAAAATGCAATCATCAATTAAGGTAACTTGTTGAAGTTTGGCACTTTTAAGGATAAAACAAAATTATGTAATATTGGTGTAAAAACGCCTATTAAAAAATCACAGTTTCAGGATAATAATTTTAGAAATTTTGCTATCATACAACTAAAAGAGTAAATCTAAATCAGAAAATAAATAAACATTTTCCTTTCATTTTAAAATTAGACGTTTAACCCAAGTGATTCTATACCACCCAAAGCACTGTATCCTTGCTCAAGGAGTATTTAAATTGTTTTTAGCCAACATTCAGATAGTAGGTCATACAGTGAAGCTCTTTCAATTTTTTAACAAATTAGATTAATCGGCCATCCAATATGGCTGCCATTAGTAAAAATACATCACACCTTTTTAAATCATTAGTGCTAAAGATCAAAGATCAGCAGAGCTTATGCCGTGGTGCGGTGTTCGTCGTCTGTCCGTCAGCGTCCGTCCGTCTGTCTGTAAACTTTTTTGTAGCGACTACTACTCTGAAACTACTGCATGGATTTTCATGAAACTTAACAGAAATATTGCCCATGGTGTCTAGTTGATCCTAGCAAAAATTTACGTTGATGTGAAATTCAAGATGGCCGCCAAAGCTGAAAATAGATTTTTAAAAAACAAGTTTGTAGCAACTACTTCTTGAAAACTATAAGTGATATTGATATGAGACTTTTTCTAAAATGATCAGTATGACTTGTTGATGTTGTTACTTGTCAAAAATCATTTTGATTTGTCATTAAACATGGCTGCCAGCGGCCATCTTTGTTTAAATAGAGTTATATAAAAAATACTAGTAGTGACTACACCTCTGAAACTACTAGATGGAATTTCATGAAACTTATCAAAAATGTTTCTCTGGATGTCTAGTTGATCCTACCAAGATTTCAGCCCGGCCGGAAATTCAAGATGGCCACCATGGCTAAAAATAATTTTTTAAAAAACGAAGCTTGTAGCGACTACTTCTTGATAACTCTAAGTGATATTGATATGGGACTTTTTATAAAATGATCAGCATGACATGGTGTTGGCTCTTGTTGAAAATCATTTTGATTCGACATTAAACACCATCTTTGTTTACATATAGTTATATAGTAAAAACTTGTTGCGACTGCTTCTCTGAAACTACTTGACAGAATTTCATGAAACTTCACAGGAATGTTGCTCTTGATGTCTTGTTGATCCTAGCAAAATTTCAGGTCAGCCTGAAATTGAAGATGGCCACCATAGCTAAAAATAGATTCTTTAAAAACAAGTTTGTAGCGACTACTTCTTGAAACTATAAGTTATACTGATATTGGACCTTTTCTAAAATGATCAGCATGACATGATTTTGGTCCTTGTCAAAAATCATTTTGATTTGTCATTAAACATGGCTGTCAGCAGCCATCTTTGTTTACATAGAGTTAAATACTTCTAGCAACTACTCCTCTGAAACTACTTGATGGATTTTCATGAAACTTAACAGAAATGTTGCTCTTGATGTCTAGTTGATCCTAGCAAAGTTTGACTCTTTTTCAGAAATGATCAATACATACTAAGCTTAGGAGTTAATACAAACTAAAATCCTGTTTAATAAAGAATGGTCATGTTCTTTAATACATTAATGAAGTCTATTGGGAAAAAAATTAACACATTAATGTACTCATTAACGCACTATCTTTGGTATATAGAGCCACTCTGGAGAGATGGGAAGGATTCATAGGAATCCAGGAACCCTGCCCTACTCTTACTACCAGAAAGATTCCATTACCACACTATCTTTGGTATATAGAGCCACTCTGGAGAGATGGGAAGGATTCATAGGAATCCAGGAACCCTGCCCTACTCTTACTACCAGAAAGATTCCATTACCACACTATCTTTGGTATATAGAGCCACTCTGGAGAGATGGGAAGGATTCATAGGAATCCAGGAACCCTGCCCTACTCTTACTACCAGAAAGATTCCATTACCACACTATCTTTGGTATATAGAGCCACTCTGGAGAGATGGGAAGGATTCATAGGAATCCAGGAACCCTGTCCTACTCTTACTACCAGAAAGATTCCATTACCACACTATCTTTGGTATATAGAGCCACTCTGGAGAGATGGGAAGGATTCATAGGAATCCAGGAACCCTGCCCTACTCTTACTACCAGAAAGATTCCATTACCTCACTATCTTTGGTATATAGAGCCACTCTGGAGAGATGGGAAGGATTCATAGGAATCCAGGAACCCTGCCCTACTCTTACTACCAGAAAGATTCCATTACCACACTATCTTTGGTATATAGAGCCACTCTGGAGAGATGGGAAGGATTCATAGGAATCCAGGAACCCTGCCCTACTCTTACTACCAGAAAGATTCCATTACCACACTATCTTTGGTATATAGAGCCACTCTGGAGAGATGGGAAGGATTCATAGGAATCCAGGAACCCTGCCCTACTCTTACTACCAGAAAGATTCCATTACCACACTATCTTTGGTATATAGAGCCACTCTGGAGAGATGGGAAGGATTCATAGGAATCCAGGAACCCTGCCCTACTCTTACTACCAGAAAGATTCCATTACCACACTATCTTTGGTATATAGAGCCACTCTGGAGAGATGGGAAGGATTCATAGGAATCCAGGAACCCTGCCCTACTCTTACTACCAGAAAGATTCCATTACCACACTATCTTTGGTATATAGAGCCACTCTGGAGAGATGGGAAGGATTCATAGGAATCCAGGAACCCTGCCCTACTCTTACTACCAGAAAGATTCCATTACCACACTATCTTTGGTATATAGAGCCACTTTGCAGAGATGGGAAGGATTCATAGGAATCCAGGAACCCTGCCCTACTCTTACTACCAGAAAGATTCCATTACCACACTATCTTTGGTATATAGAGCCACTTTGCAGAGATGGGAAGGATTCATAGGAATCCAGGAACCCTGCCCTACTCTTACTACCAGAAAGATTCCATTACCACACTATCTTTGGTATATAGAGCCACTTTGCAGAGATGGGAAGGATTCATAGGAATCCTAGTAACCCTGCTTTACTCTTACTACCAATTCGATTCCTTTTTGTGTTTCAGCATGCTCAGAGAATATAATCTGATAATGGGACTGTCCAATGTTACGTCCCCATATTAACAGAAGATTATTTGAACTAACAAAACTATTGTAATATACTGACTATAAAAATTATGTTTATTTTAAAAAAAATTCTGAAGTTTATGATATAGGTTAACTGCAAGAGTACGGTAATACAACCATGTTGATAATTATTTTCCAGGAAGCTTTTTTGTTGAATATCCACGCCACAGAAAACTCATAAGCATAAACAAACGCTGGACGGGCAAGACAAACAAGGAGTTCAATTTGCGCCACGACTGGAACTCCTTACTGAGTGATAATGAAGACCTGCTAGTCACAAAATATTCCAAAGTAATGTTTCCGCCTGCAGATAGACTGTTGGACTATTTAAGGGATTATCAGCAAAAACTTGGACTCAATGTACAGTATAACACCGAAATAAAAAACCTGAAGAAAGAGGTCTGTGATAACGTGCCAGATGGGCACATTTATACGATGGTGGATCAGCGAGGGACAAACTACAGATGTGGGTAAGTAGATTGGACATAACAAAAGTATTGGTAAAACTCTCAGGGAAAGTTATTTTTCTATTTGAATTTTTCAATGAATTTTGACAGAAACCGTTAAGAATTAAAGCTTCAAAAAGCCCATCGCCTTGTGGTTCCTGGGACCACTACTTATCCAGGCAGAGGGGTAAAATCTCCCCGATTTCATGTTCGTTTTGTCATTTTTGTTTTGTTCAATAAAGGTCATCATCATGAGTTCCTGTATTGTTTCAAGTGCTGCTTGAGTGGTGGCAGAAAGCAGTTTGTCGATGCTCCAGCAAAAATAGAGTGTTTACAAGAGAATTTGCAGCAACTCTGCAGTTCTGCAGGTGAAAAGGTTTAGGCCATTTCTGCATATTTTATCTAGATATAAATGAAGAGTGATCCTGGAATGTTCATTCCTGTTGGCACCATATAACCTGTTTGTGTTTTGCGCCGTAAACCCCCAATTCAATTCAAAAACTTAAATCAGTATTGTTCTGGTAAGTTTCGTTGCCAATTTTAATTATTGAAATATTTTTACTGATGGAAATTTCTCTGGACCTAGTACACTGAAAAATTGGGGAGGAATATATGTATTAATATTAAACAGATCAGAGGAAATCTGTGAGATTGATTGTTTCCAATCCAAATATAAATAAAAACAACAACATTTTAATGGGCTTCCTTTTTGTATGAAATGCAATAAACTGAGCCACATGTTGCATTCATTTAATTTTTGTCTCGCCTTTTTGAAAAAATGCGAAACATACGCGCCGCTGATGTTGGCGGGCTCGACGGCGTCAACATACTGTATGATAACTTTTTTTATCCTTGGGAGTGGCATGTTCAAATTTCATATATAACCTCCTGGCCATTGTCCATCTTAATGCAAATAACTTCCAGCCCTCCAACTGACCCTGGGTCCGAGTCAAGGTCACTTAAATACAAATATTGACGGTAAATGTATTAAGTGACCTTGACTCCGAACCAGGGTCAGTTGGAGGGCTGGAAGTTATTGGCATTAGGAAAGACAATGACCAGGAGGTTATATATAAAATTTGAACATTCTACTCCCAAGATGCAAGAAAGTTACAATGTTAGTGTTAATGTTTTGGTTAAGATTTTGGTTGAACTGAATTGAATTTTATAGTCGCACCAACAGCTAAGGTCATATGGCGACTTTCCAGCTTCCATTGGTGAAGGAAGACCCCAGGTGCCCCTCCGGGCAATTTTCGTGCACGGGCGGGCAAATGGGTAGAACCACCGACGTTCCGCAAGCCAGCTGGATAGCTTCCTCACATAAAGATTCCTAGGCCCCTGAGGGATCGAACCTACAGCGTTGAGGGGCAAGGGATTTCAAGTCAGAGACGTTAACCACTCGGCCACGGACGCCCCGTCGATTTTGGTTGAGGTTTTGAGCAGTCTTCAAATTTCATATATAACCTCCTTGTCATTGTCCGTCTTAATGCCAATAACTTCCAGCTCTCCAGCTGACCATGGGTTGGAGTCAAGGGCACTTAAATACATGTACTGTCTTCAAAAACTGTGTTAAAATGTGCGTTAAATTATTTTACTTTTTTGTCCTATAGAGTGTTCAAATTTACATATATAACATAACTGGTCATTGTTCTTATTCCAATAACTTTCTAAATGACTCTGTGTCAAGGTCAGTTGTCTCTTAAATACATGTACCGTCTCCAAATTTCACAATACATGTACCGTCTCCAAATTTCACAATACATGTAACGTCTCCAAATTTCAAATATGACTATGTTGAGCAATATAAAATTTTGGAGTACCAGATTTCATATCTAAACTCACTGCCACTGGACATTGTTCTTGGCCATCCATAAACTATATTTCACTTCTGTTTTAAATACATACACATTTCAATCTCTGCATATTTCAATGTGAGTTTTATAAGGTTTGACAGGAACATAATTACTTGAACTTTATATAGCTACTGCAGATGGGTAATTTGATACTCCAGTAAAAGTTTATGCTTTATAATTGCTTTTGTTTCAAATTAACTCAGCAGGAGAATTTATCAACACTAGATAAGTACCATGCCAGTCCTTTGTTTTAATAACACGCTGTTAATTGATAAACTTTAAGTGTACTATTAACAGTGGAATTTCGTTGATTCAGACTTTTTAAAAAAACAAGGGATTTTCAGAAAAAAATAGTTATACTCTAAAACAATCATTGTTAGATTATACAGAATGAATTCAATGACAAACTTCAGTGAAATGAAATTCTAAAAAAAGGGAGAGATGTAGTGTTGTATACATTGCTAACGTGTCTTCCTAGGTAGAATCAGTACTAAACAATGCAGATAAAATGTCTTGCTCAGGGACACAACACATGATTCTTTTTATATTAGTATGTATTCGAAATGTAAATGAGTGTCCATTCATAAAGTTTTAACATAGCGACACATTTTCTGGTTCCCTGCATCGAACCAAAATCACTTTTTAGATCACTTGAGCCGAAGGCTCAAGGTGATCTATTGGGATCACTCGGCGTCCGCCGTCCGTCGTCTGTCGTCCGTCGTCGTCGTTAACTTTTCTTCAAACGACTTCTCCTCAGAATCAGCTTGGCTAATTTTGACCAAACTTCACATGGATGATCCCTTAGATGAATGCTTTTTAGAATTGTTAAAATTAGGTCAGCGCGACATCCAAGATGGCTGCTATTACCACAAATGGTCGAAACCTTAAAAAATCTTCTTCTCAAGAACCGCTGAACCGATTTCAACAGTTTTTCTTTTAAAATGATCTCCAACGCCTAGACTATCAAGTTTGTTCAAAAATGGGGTCAAAAATGGCGGTGCTCGGGGATCCAAAGTTTGTATATTGAGATTTTGCATGTTTTTCATATAGACATATAGGGAAAAACTTAAAAAAGCTTCTTCACTGAAACTGCAAGAGCCAGAGGTTTAATATTTTGCATTTGCTATAAGCTTATTGTCCTCTACCAAGTTTGTTCAAATGGTGACCCAGGGGTAACATTTGGCCCCACCCCGGGGGTTACAGTTTTACATAGGCTTGTATAGGGAAAAACTGAAAAAAATCTTCTTCTCGGAAACTACAAGAGCCAGAGGTTTGATATTTTGCATTTACTATAAGCTTATGGTCCTTTACCAAGTTTGTGCAAATGGTGACCCTGGGGTCACATTTGGCCCCTCCCCAAGGGTCACATGTTTTACATAGACATGTATAGGGAAAAACTTAAAAAATCTTCTTCTCTGAAACTGCAAGAGCCAGAGGTTTAATATTTTTCATTTGCTATAAGCTTATGGTCCTCTACCAAGTTTGTTCAAATGGTGACCCTGGTGTCAAATTTTGCCGCGCCCCGGGGGTCACAGTTTTACATAGACTTATATAGGAAACACATTAAAGTCGTCTTCTCTGGAACTACAAGAGCCATAGGTTTAATATTTTGCATTTACTATACTCTTATGGTCCTTTACCAAATTAGTTCAAATGGTGACCGTGGGGTCACATTTGGCCCCACCCATATTACTTCTAATACAAGCTTTAAAAGGCTGTATTACTCAAGTCAGAGTTATTGGTCATGGATAACGACGTTCCTTGTGGTAAGACGATGTGTTAAGAAAACTATTAGTTTAAACATATTTATTTTACATCGATTGCGAAACAAGTTCTTGCAACTTAGATTAATCACTCTCGATGGCTTCCTGGGTAGAACCAGTACTAAGCAATGTGGTTTAATTATCTTGCTCAAGGATAAATAACGTGGCCGCGGAGAGGATCGAACCCACGACCTCTCGATCTGGAGTTCGGCGCTCTACCACTGGACCACGCAGTCCACTACTGGACCAAGCACTCCACTGCTGGAAACTATGAATGCTGACAACAGTGTTTGACGGCGTTAACAGTTACTAAAAACACTCGATTTTGTCAAGATGAAGATTGCTTGAAACATGTACGATGGACATGTCACTTTAGGCGAGACACCATGTTGCCCGCAACTCTTGTTTTTGAGTGATATGTCTGGAAAACTTATGGACTAACAGGTTTTTGTTGTTACATCATAAATATTAATTCATATGGGGTTCATATTACTAACAGTTGTACATATAATTCAATTAACATATACTTCAATAA
Organism: Cyrtodaria siliqua; assembly: GCA_037043455.1. NCBI lineage: Eukaryota > Metazoa > Mollusca > Bivalvia > Adapedonta > Hiatellidae > Cyrtodaria > Cyrtodaria siliqua. The sequence continues at coordinate 29,091 of JAWPHD010013588.1, read as the reverse complement.
AACAACAAGAATTTGTTGAAGTCTTAAAGCAGTATACGACCTTATATTAATGATTTATACAAAAATGACCAACCAAGCTTTGCAGCTTTCCAGACCAAACTATTTAATTAACAGTTTGTTGGAGGGATCTTTGGACATGGTATAGTGCATTTGATCATCCAAATTTCACAACTGAAATACATTATAATGATTTAATTAATTGTCTCATCTTTATCGAAAAAAGAAAAGAGACCTGTTACTTTTCCAGCACTGTTTTGATATGGCAAATCAAAATTTTCTTTTTCTCTTCATGTTTTTTTTACTTTACCATTTCAATATTATATAGGTTGCGATAGTCCCCAATTATATCAAGTTATGGTGTTGTTGTTTTTTAGCTCTTCTGGCCAGCAGGGGTTATGCCATGGACTTTTGTCTGTCGTCCGACGATCGTCAGTCCGTCCGTCGACTGTTAACTTTTTGATGTCAGCACTCTAGCACCTTCATTTTTCATTTAAACTTAACCAAACCTTACCAGGTTATTAATACCAATGAAAGCTCAGACGAGTTCGAAAAACCAGCTAGATCGGACCAGTAATACTGGAGTTATTGCCCTTGAATTATCGAAAATTGCTATATTTTGTCTTGTCAACACTCTAGCGCCTCCATTTTTCCTCCGATCTGTTCCAAACTTTACCAGATTATTAATATCAATGAAAGCTCGGGCAAGTTTGATTTCAACGAAACTTGGCAAGGTTGATCAGTATCAAGCCTAGTTGTGCATATAATCACCATGTTTCGGGTTGAATGATTTTTGGCATAGTTATGGCCCTTTAAAGGTTTTTCTAAAATCCCTAGTTGCATAAAGAGGCCCCTCTACAGGCGGTCAAACCTATGTTATACAATTGTTGTGCCTCGATTCACTTAGTAACCATACCAAATTAGAACCTGTGCTGCTTGTTTAAATTGCAGCATGGGTCAAGGGTTTAAGTTTCTGTTGTGGGTGTTGTTGTTTTGTGTTTTTTTTTCTGCAATATTTTAAAAGAAGTACTGATGGGAATTTTATGACAACAACCATTGATATAAGAGCAGTTTTAGCCAGTAGAGTGTCCACAGGCCCTCTTGGGCCTCTTGTTTTGCTTCAATCTAGAGTTATTGAAGGATTTCATTAAGTTGACCTCCAGCTTAGAGAGCAGTAATTATGTTATTGTTTCATCTCATACAAATGTCTGTCCCAATACACACTTAAAATATGATTTGTAGGAAAACCTCATTCAGCTTCACTTGTTATTCAGTATTTGTAATTCAATCATCATCTGATATTGGCTTACCATAAGCTGTTAAAGGACTTTAAAACATCAATTCATTTGTTCGTTTTATCATTCCTTTGTTTTTCATTCATTCAATTGTTCATTTGTTTGCTCATTCAATCATTATAAATATTTGTAGCAATTTTGTTTTTATGCCCGATGAAGGGCAGCATAAAAGTGTAAACCCTGATCAGCCTGCGAGTTACAGGCTGCAAAGGCTGTTGTAGCCGCCCTTAGCAGGCTAAGCCCTTTAAATAGCAGGCTAAGAGTTAACTATCATAATTTGCTTCAGTATCATATAAAGGGTACACATGCACTAAATTTAAGTGGGCTTCATGGTCTGTCCGTTTAAGTATTTTTTATGCAAAAAGTTTGATGTTGGTCGGTGTTGAAAATTATTTTGATTAACATGGCTGCCTGCGGCCGTCTTTGTTTACATAGTGTTATATAGTAAAAACTTGTAGCAAGTACTCCTCTGAAACTACTTGTCAGATTTTCATGAAACGTCACAGAAATGCTGTTCTGGCTATCAGAGAAGAGCTTCAAGGTCTTGTTTTCATTTCAAAATGTTGAATAGATAATCAAGGGATAATTCTTATTTCATTAATTTATGAACACATTTTCAATTCACTAACCAGTATGCATGGTTTACCCAGAGATCTAAGAAGTAGAGATTGGGCATTAACTTAAATCTCATCTTATAATCTCTCATGACACGAGGTAAAACTACAAAGTCTCGTTCTTTATTTTTGTTTCTTATTATTAAGACTGAACGAATATAATAATATCACTACACACAGGTTATTATTCTTTTTAATTTGAGACCAGATGTAAAATCCTGATGCGAAAAATTATGAATTCTATATAGTAATAAATTTCAGTAAAACTACAACAACAACATGAATTAGCATTAAATAGCCATTATAAGTCGGACTTATTGATTTAAATAACATTCGTTGACATTTTTAGTAAACATAGAACTATTTTGAAAATACCATTGCATTTCAAACATAAATGTCTTCAATATGAGACCACTGTTGCTTTAAAACATGACAATTTCTATACAGTTTCCATTGAAAATGCATACATAACAAGAAATGTCACTGTAAGTGATAAATGCCCCCGAAGTGTCCTTTGACCTCTAAGTATGACCTTGACCTTAGAGCCATGGACCTGGATTTGTGCACGATACCTCATTTGGTTGTGGTGAGCACTTGTGCCTAGTCATTTGAAAATCCGTCCAGGCATGCAAAAGTTATTGACCGGACACAATTTGACCTCTAAATGTGACCTTGACCTTGGGGCCACAGACCTGGATTTTGTGCGTGACACATCGTCTTGTTGTTGTGAGCACTTGTACCAGGTTATTTGAAAATCCGTCCATGATTGCTAGAGTTATTGACCAGACACAATTTGACTTTTGACCTCCAAGTGTGACCTTGACCTTGAAGACCTGGGTTTTGCGCGCGACACTTCGTCTTGTTATGGTATTTACTTGTGCCAAGTTATTTAAAAATCCCTGCAGGGGTTGTGACGTTGCGGTCCGGACACGAAATTGCGTACCTGTTTTTGACCTATGAACTGCAAGTGTGACCTTGACCTTTGGGGTACGAACTTGGGTTTTGCGCGCGACGCATCGTCTTGTTATGGTGATCACTTGTGCCAAGTAATTTAAAGATCCCTGCAGGGGTTGTGACGTTACGGTCCGGACACGAAATTACGTACCTGTTTTTGACCTATAAACTTCAAGTGTAACCTTGACATTTGAGATACGGATCTGGGATTTGCGCGCGACACATCATCTTGTTATGGTGATCACTTGTGCCAAGTTATTTAAAAATCCCTGTAGGGGTTGTGACGTTACGGTCCGGACACGAACTTCGGAATGACGGACAGACAGACAGACAGACAGACAGAATACGGACGAACAGAGGGACGGTGCGATTAATATATGCCCACGAAAAAAATTCGGGGGCATAAAAAGTATTTACTATCTAAAAGTATTCATTGCATATCTCTGATTTATTATGTCTCTGGTTTACCCAACAGAATTTCAAAAATCACAAATGGTCAGTAAATTAGACTCCAGGTCATAACATGACATCCAGCCACTGCTGCTGATTATGAACTATCTGGGCAACAAACCCATTCATTATGGGCCTACTCAGGTACATAATTATGATCAGACTGGATGATATAAAACCACACAGACAGAGAATAGTTAAAGCCCATTACAAATCAAGCAGTATTGCTCATCTATCATTAATGATATTTTTGTCCCCAGTAATTGATGCATGTTTTTTTAAATCTTTTTTAGCTCTGGCCGAAAGCAAGCAGAGCTTAGGCATAGTCTAAAACCTGGAATGGAATGGAATGAGATTTTGATTCCAATCTCATTCCATGCCATTCCAAAGTTTCATATCCTGTTATATAATAGGACAAAACAGAATGAATCTGGAAGAAAGTTGGAACAAAAACCGAAACATGTGAAATATGTTTATTTTACCATACAGCTAATAATCTAATAATCAGCAAAGCATGGGAACAACATTAATGAATCTGACATTTCCTAAATACAATTCCATCAAATAGAAGTATCCAAGGACAAATTCCACTCATAGAACCTCTAACCTATTAAAATTATATTTGATGCGACAGTGTATTATTAGCTTAGCCCAGTTATGTCAGCAGCCTCCACTCAATTTTATGTAAAGAATAAGGTATTTCATTCATATATGATGGGAGAAATGTAGCACATACAGGGTCAAATTATTTTAAAGGAACATTGAGCAATCTTAATTTAGTTATAACTTTTTTTTCTACATAACTGGCATTTTAGCAATCATTAAAATTAATTTCTAGAATAGTTCAAAAAAAATTGTTTTACATATCAGTGACTATTAAACAGATAATGTATGGTGCTGAGGTCCATATGCAAGTTTATGGACTGGGCAGTCAGACCTAGAATGTTATATGGACCGAAGCGAAGCTGAGGTCCATATAACGTTCTAGGTCTGACTGCCCAGTCCATAAACTTCATATGGACCGAAGCACCATACATTATTTGTTATATTATACCGAATCTGACCAACAAATTAAATCAATACGTTTTATGATTTATTTTGACGTCGTTTTTTTCACACGTCCATTAATATAGCTATCGAACCGGGCGCCCGGTCAATATGCAACTTTATGGACCGGATGACGTCACATTAAACAAAGAGTGGAATATGCAAATGAGGTATAATATTGCTATATAAATCAGAAACAATAATAATATATTTACTGGGAATTGCCTGCTTATGCAGTAGAATTGTAAATGAATGTAATTTAACATTTTGAGTTTCAAAATTTCTTTGTAACTCTACACATATTTGAATATATTATTATTAGTTGTCTGACAAATTAAGGTATTAATGATTTCAAATAATGATTGAGATGAGGAAACACACACACTCACACACACACACACACGCATGCACACGCGGGCTCACACAAACACTGACACATGAATATGACAAATAAACATATCTTAAAAGCTGTCAGGTTGGTAATAAGAGTTTGCCAGAAACAAAAACGAGAGGGTCAGATTTTCTGATCCCAAATGTCGTTACCAATTTTGACATGGATGTTGTAAAACAATCTCATTCCAGTTTCGTTCCATTCCATTCCATGATTCCATTCCAGGTTTTCGACTATGCCCAAAACTGTTGTCCATTGTCTCTCGTTAACTTTTGCCTCGTTAAAATGACGAGTCTTCATTTTTCATCCGATCTTAACCAAACTTTACCAGATTGTTAATATCAATGAATTTTTAGCTCGGAAATGTTCGAAAACCAACAAGATCTGACCAGTGACACTGGAGTTATGGCCCTTGATTTAGTTAAAAATGCTATATTTTGCCACGTGAAGACGATAGGGCCTTCATTTTTCATCCGATCTTTACCAAACTTTACCAAACTTTACCAGATTTTTAATATCAATGAAAGCTTGGACAAGTTTGAAAATAAGATCCGGCCAGTAACAGCAGAGTTATTGCCCTTGATTTAGTTAAAAATGCAATGTTTTGCCTTTTTAAGATGATAGGGCCTTCATTTAGGGCCGATCTACACCAAACATTACCAGATTGTTAATATCAATGAAAGCTCAGAAAAGTTTGAAAACCAGCCAGATCGGACCAGTAACAGCGAAATTACAGACCTTGATTTAGTTAAAAATGCTATATTTTGCCTCATTAAGATGTCACAATAAGTGCATTCAATTTTCATCTAATTTTTACCAAACTTTACCAGAATGTTAATATCAATGCAAACTGCGACAAGTTCGAAAACCAGCCAGATCAGACCAGTAACAGCGGAGTTATAGCTCTTGATTTAGTTAAAAATGCTGTATTTTGCCTTCTTTAAAGATGATCGATAGGGTATTTATTTTTCATCCGATTTTTACCAAACTTTACCAGATAACTTCTCTTTTCGTATGCCTTTTAAAAAATTGGACATATTATGGTATGTGTCATCATTGTCATGTACGTTCATAGTGAGGAAGTGTTGATTCTTACGGATGGTGGGAGGTGTACATTACTGGTTCTACCCAGGAAAAGTGTGTGGTCTACCATGAGCCCTTCCTCACAATATAAACTGGAAGTAGTATACTGGCACACTCATGGGTATATTGCCCTGGGTAAGAGGTAGAAGCCTATTGCATTTAGGGTCAGCAGTTTGAAGGTCAAGGTTACCATGAGTGGGGTGTGGGTCTTGATATAATGTGTAATATCTTGACTTGAGAAACGTGATTTGTGTCATATGAGGCAGAATTATTCAAAAAATATTCCAACCACTATTATAGGAGTGGTTTATACCGGTTTATGTCTCTTTTATACTTAAGAAAGACAGAGCATAGACGTAAATCAGACGCTGTTTTGGAAAACAAAGTCAAATCCCTTGATTATTTGTGATCTATAGCACTGTGGCAGATGTCAGGTCGCTCTCCTGTGCTTATTACAATTTTATATGAGTGAGCTACCAGCATTAATTGGGTGTCTATGAGACATTTCAAATGATTTGTGAGAATTGATAATAATTTGCAAGTATTATTTTGAAGGTTGATAATGCAAATACTGACAAGTTGATAAATTTGGATGATAATAGTTTCGAGCACAACCTGGTAGTGCTTCTAAATTATTAATGTATGAAATACAACAACCGTGATTGAATTTGAATGGTTTTCAATTTATGCTATATAATTATGAATGACAGTTTTTAGTAGTGGAGGCAGACCACCCACTTTTTCCTGGTTATAAAAAAATACAGTAAACCTCACAGCTGGCCTGCCCGATGGTTTCCATAAGAATCTACACTTTCTCACTTACAAGTCTAGCTCCCAGTGAGATTCGAAGGCACAGCAGTGTGAGGCGAGAAGGTTTCAAACACAGCATCTTTACCATCCTGGCCATGGTGACATTTTTACAGCAGTAAATTAAACAACTATTTTATCAAATTGCATAAAAGACAAAATATTAGTTACATACAGTCATGTAAAAGGTAAATTTATTGAGAAAAAAAATCCATGTAATTACTGTCGGACCAATATTTAGTTAGTAGAGCATGCTACAGTGTATAAGGTCTCATGTATTTTAGAAAGACTTTGTGGTATTTTTTTACATCCAATTTGATAAGTTTCGTATTACGGCAAGGAGCGGTTGGTGATTACATGGGAGTAATTACTGTTGCCAAATCCCATGATTATTTGCAAACCATGACACTAAGCAGGAAGTTAAATAAATCAGGGGGGTGCTATTATTATTTTGTAAAAGCCATAAGGAGAGTTAATTGCAAGGTCTCCAAGGATGCCAAATGATAGGCTTGCAATCATGGCAATTATTTGCCTGAAATACGAGTCCGAAACATTATTTATGATTAATATAAATAAATCTCCAAATGACTTCAGTTTGTGCATTTAAGTTTATAAATGTGCATTTAAGTTTATAAATGTTTAGATGTAAATGCATTTTTTTTTATCTGTATTAATGGGGAAGAATGTAATAAATAATGATTGAACAAATAAAAAGCATTATAAAGGGAGGTAATCAAATTCAATAATTTCTACATTTGAAGGAGTGAAAAATCAATAATGAGTCTACAATTTAGACTTTGGGTGGATGAAAACTTAATTTATGATTAGACAATTGTATGAGCATTGTTTATTTGCATTTTTGTTGTAAATTAAGATCTAATTGGACAACATAAACCAAACTAAAAAGCATATTGTATGTCGCCGCCCTTAATTTTTTTTCATAAATTTGTAAACTTGTAGATTTATAGATAAATATTTCTTTATATTCCTACCTACTGCATTTGATTTAAAGCTGCTGGGACAAACACACATATATATTTTTTTTTTTTTGCCTAAGATCTAAAATGGCAGAATTACAAAAGTGTCACAGCCAAGGTCTTAAAAATATATGAATAAGGTAACTATAAAACACACAGTGTATATCCAGGTTCAAAACACCCCCTGGGGGAGAGGGGTGCGGTTGCATGCATTTTACATGCGACCTCCAAAATGCTTAAGTTCCATCTGAGACTAGTGTAATTTATAAATTAGCTCATTTTCTTCAGGAAATATGTGTGGGGGATTTGGGGTGGTGGTGGGGGCGTTTAAATGGGGGTATATGGTATGGTTGAACAAACAGTTGTATAAGGTTATGAACATTTGTTATTCTTATTCATGGTAGCTTCCATATAAGATGGTATTAGAGGAATTATCAAACTGTTATACTGCCGCAGTACTATAACTGTTATGAGTGGAGTACTGGTAACTAGTACAACATTGTTGTTACCATTATTTGTGATCTGTTGCCACGTCAGATGTTGTGTTGTGGACATTAAGCTAAAAGAAATGGTCGTTGTCAACAACTTACAATGATTTGCAAGTATAATAAGATTGATCCCCCACTATAAATATTTACAAATCTGCCTGAAGTAAATGCCTTTAATGCTAGGGTTACAGCTTTTCCGTGAAATGCTACCATTAAGGGGTTATATTTAGGAACTAGCTAATCATGCGTGTAAAGATAGCAGCTAGTGCGATTACAAATACGGAATATTTCCTGGAATGGTCTTTAACAAATAGTGTAAATCATTTAAGAATTGACATTTCATTTATAATATTCTAGGGCTCAACATGCAGCTTTGTGTCTTGCTTTTATTTATATATATATGGTTACAATAGTTTGTCTTCATTTCAGACCTCATAATTAATGGCGAAGCGTTTAATGTTCTTAGTCGTAAATTTACATGGATATGAAGCGAGTGGTATAATATGATTAAATTGTTAGAAAAATATTTATTTGTTAAGTATGATGTAGGAAAGTTTTAATGTTCTTAGTTGGAAATTCACATGGATATGAAGCGAGTGGGTATAATATGATTAAATTGTTAGAAAAATATTCATTTGTTAAAATTTTCATTTGTTAATTTAATTTACATGCAGTGCCTGCTGGCCTGGCACATTATATAGCACTGTGGACTTGAAATCAAAAGGACTCGGATTCCAGCCTCACCGGCGCCAATCAGTTTCTTTGGCGTGTTCTTTGGCAAGACCATTTTCCTTTGCCTTGTCCATGGGATGGTGACGTAAATTAGGCAGTCCCGTATACATATCAGTGTCTATTCTGACAAGACAATTTTCCTTTGCCTTGTCCATGGGATGGTGATGTAAATTAAGCAATTTCATATATATATCAGTGTCTTTTCTGGCAAGACAATTTTCCTTTGCCTTGTCCAATGGATAGTGGCATAAATTAGGCAATCCCATATAGTCATATCAGTGTCTATCCTGGCAAGACAATTTTCCTTTGCCTTGTCCATGGGATGATGACATAAATTAGGCAATTTTATATACATATGTGTCTATCCTCAGACATGTTAAAGAACAATAGGAATCTATACATTAGTAAGGGTAGGGCTGGTTCACCAGATTCCTATGTATCCTTCCCCTCTTTCTGGGGCAGCTCTAAATAACCTATACCATGAGGATGAGCCTTTAAATCGACATTTACATTCTTATCCAGAAATTTAATTTGTATTATGGCTGCATTTGTTTGTGTAACTGTTTGCATCCTGCAGTAATGTTATCAGTTATAAAAAAAAAAGGAAAACAAACTCAAAATTGCCTACCTGATGTCATAGACATATGATAACTTGTTTTATTGTAACAATGACAGATAGTTATTTCTTTGGCACTGCCTACTGGGTACAATTTCCCTGTAGGAAATGGAAATTAGCGGAATACCATGGTTTTAAAAATTAATGGAAATAGAGAACATAGTATCTTCAGCTCCAATAATGTCATAATGGTCATTTTTCGCTCATAACATTAATTGTTATTTAAACATTGGAATCCTCATTATGTTAACCAGCGAATGCATTAATGGCATTAATGGCTTCTTCAAAATGCAAGATGATCTGTTAAATATTCTTTATTTTGATACAATTATGCCAAGACCAAACCATTTTAGCTCAATTGTTCAAAGACACGTTTTCTAAATACTGTAATTGGCTTTAAAATCTAGCCATATTTCTAATAAATGATACTAAATGCATAAAGATTTTATGGCAATGATTGTTTAAATTTGGGATTAAATTGTTTTTTATTCTGTTCATGAATGTAAACTCTGCTCAGTCACGAAAGAGATGAACAAAGTCTTGAGGATTTTGTTTTAAATGTGAGCGAAATTCTGCAAAGTTTGTACATACAACTTATAAAATAAGTCGATCTGAGGGTGTCTCGCGCCGTTGCAAACGACATATGAAATATTTTATTAAATTTGTGCTTAAATGATCTCCACCAAAGACAACACTTCATATGACCAAGTATCAAACAAATAAAAGCGAGGTAATCATAAGAAGTTAAATTACTGAGCTTAAGTGGTTTAACTAGAGTGTAGTTTTGGGAAAATAATGCAAAAAATGGCCTTGACCTTGGTATTTTTTGTCGTTCAGTGATGTCCATCAATGCCGACAATACATATGACCAAGTATCAGACAAAGAAATTAAAGTTATCAGGAAAGGTTAACCGAGAATAACGTACCTAACCAAACTGATGTTTAGGGTAAATAACGCAAAACGCGATGTCCACCAATGGCAACAATATATACGACCAAGTATCAAAGACATAAAGTGAGGCAATCAGATAACGTTAACTGAGGTTCGGTTTCCTAACCAAGGTTAAGTTTGGAGAAAATAAGCAAAAAATTACCTCGACTTGGTAATTTTTGTCGTTCAGTGATGTGCACCAATGCCAACAATACATATGACCAAGTATCAAACAAAGAAAATGAGGCAATCACATACAGTTAACTGAAGTTTAGTTACCTAACCAAGGTTAAGTTACCTAACCAGGTTAAGTTAGGGAAAATAACTCAAAATATAACCTTGGTAATTTTGGCATTACGTGATGTCCCTTGACCCAACAAAGACAAAGTTTCAGAAAAATTTGAGCAGCGGTTGTTGAGATATAGTTGAATTAAAATGTGGCTGCTGCTAGAAAAGTGACTTCTATGTCTCGCTACCCACTGTTGTGGGCGAGACAAAATTTGGGCTGTCATTCAGATAGGGCATGAAGCGTATCGACCAATTTGATGTATCGAAGGAAAAAAATCGACAATATATCAATATATATTATAGCTGTACTTGCTCGATCATTTTAAGCATTTCAAATGTTAAAACATGTATAGACTGCTTTTAAATGGTTTTTGTAACAATTCAAGTAAACTCTTTGAAGCATATAATTTATGGTAGCTTAATTGCTTGATCTTTTCTACCACTAGACATTTATAATTATTAATTTATCAAAATAAAACAAATTTCCCATTTTTTACATCCATTTATTTGCTCGTGTTAGCTCGTGTCGTGTCAATTGCTGTTTCAAGTTAGAAGTTGTTTTTTGAAATCATTGTTTCCAAATAAGTACATTAAAAAAAAGAAGGAAAAAAAGAAACTTAGAAGACGACAAATACAATCGTGCCTACATGACTGTCAGACATGTTTTTGCCAGCGCACTTATTTCTAGTTTTTGCGAGGAAACCACAAAACTAACGTTTATTTTCATTGTGCTTTTCTTCTGTTTGAATCAATTTCTGAAAAAAGTATCAATATATCGATCGTCTGAAAATTCTTACGGATGGCGGGAGGTGTACAGTTCTACCCAGGAAAATTGGGTGGTCTGCCTCCACCACAAAAAAACGACCGTCATATATTATAACCTTACATGTGTTGAAAATGACGTAAAACATCATACAAACAAACAAAACAAATGATCGTCTGAAAAGAATCGATGATACATTGGTATCATTTGTATCGATGACAGCCCTATAAAAACTAAATTAAAACCTTATAATTTCAGTCTTTCGATTAAAAACAACAGATTAAGAAAGCTGTTCTAAAATATTAATAGCTATTAGGACTATCATGCAAGAAAAAGAGTTTGTCCAAGAAGAGTACATGCAGTTTTGTAAATCTTTCGAAAACAAAGTCACATATTAGGTTTCATCCAATGAAATATTGCTAAATACAGACATGCAAATGAGGTTGGAATTATATGTTTATTACTTAACTGCCATCCAATATGACAGACATATTGGACATACATGTAACTTAAATTAGATAACACAATCCTCTCAAGTGACCTCCATGTGATCAAGAATGTTTAAGCAATGTCCGTCATAATTACAAACATACTACATCTTTAATTAAGAGTTATTTAACTACAAATAAAAATTACATTTTCTGATTGTAACATACTACATCTTTTAATTAAGAGCTAATTAACTACAAATAAAAGTTACATTTTCTGATTGAAACATACTACATCTTTAATTAAGAGCTATTTAACTACAAATAAAAGTTACATTTTCTGATTGTAACATACTACATCTTTAATTAAGAGCTAATTAACTACAAATAAAAGTTACATTTTCTGATTGTAACATACTACATCTTTAATTAAGAGCTAATTAACTACAAATAAAAGTTACATTTTCTGATTGTAACATACTGCATCTTTAATTAAGAGCTTATTAACTACAAATAAAAGTTACATTTTCTGATTGTAACATACTACATCTTTAATTAAGAGCTAATTAACTACAAATAAAAGTTAAATTTTCTGATTGTAACATACTACATCTTTAATTAAGAGCTAATTAACTACAAATAAAAGTTACATTTTCTGATTGTAACATACTACATCTTTAATTAAGAGCTAATTAACTACAAATAAAAGTTACATTTTCTGATTGTAACATACTGCATCTTTAATTAAGAGCTTATTAACTACAAATAAAAGTTACATTTTCTGATTGTAACATACTACATCTTTTTTCTGATTGTAACATACAGCATCTTTAATTGAGAGCTAATTAACTACAAATAAAAGTTACATTTTCTGATTGTGGGTGCAGTCTCTAAAGGCATGTTTGTTGCATGTCAAGAAAGAATTGCTCCATTGTATTGGTGTAATATAGTACATGAATGCAAATAATGTTCACTGGTGTCTTGGGAGTAATTTTCCTGATAAAGCTTGAATAGTGTGCTACACACAATAAAACCAGAAACTCTGAGGAGGATTTGTAAAGAACATGATGACAAATGCGGATTGGCATAACACGCACAAGTCATCATACGTGATATATATTTAGTCTTGAAGGAAGTTGGAATGGCCATAAAACCAGGTCTTGGTTAATATGAGTTATTAGACTTGATCATTGTAGCAAGAGGCATGGCTGGCCATAAAGCCAGGTCTTGGTTAAAATGAGTTGTTGGACTTGATCAGTGTAGCAAGAGGCATGGATGGCCATAAAGCCAGGTCTTGGTTAAAATTAGTTGTTAGAATTGATCAGTGTAGCAAGAGGCATGGATGGCCATAAAGCCACGTCTTGGTTAAAATGAGTTGTTGGACTTAATCAGTGTAGCAAGAGGCATGGATGGCCATAAAGCCAGGTCTTGGTTAAAATGAGTTGTTGGACTTGATCAGTGTAGCCAGAGGCATGGAAGGCCATAAAGCCAGGTCTTGGTTAAAATGAGTTGTTAGACTTGATCAGTGTAGCAAGAGGCATGGATGGCCATAAAACCAGGTCTTGGTTAAAATGAGTTGTTGGACTTGATCAATGTAGCAAGAGGCATGGATGGCCATAAAGCCAGGTCTTGGTTAAAATGAGTTGTTGGACTTGATCAGTGTAGCAAGATTCATGGATGGCCATAAAGCCAGGTCTTGGTTAAAATGAGTTGTTAGACTTGATCAGTGTAGCAAGAGGCGTGGATGGCCATAAAGCCAGGTCTTGGTTAATATGAGTTGTTAGACTTGATCAGTGTAACAAGAGACAGGGATGGGCATGAAGCTAGGTATTGGTTAATATGCATTGTTAGACTTAATCAGTGTAGCAAGAGACAGGGATAGCCATAATGCCATGTCTTTGTTAATATGAGTTATTAGACTTGATCAGTATAGCAGGAAGCAGGGATGGCCATAAGGCCAGGTCTTTGTTAATATGAGTTTTTAGACTTGATCATTGTAGCAGGAAGCAGGGATGGCCATAAAGCCAGGTCTTTGTTAATATGAGTTGTTAGACTTGATCCTTGTAGCAGGAAGCAGGGAAGGCCATAAAGCCAGGTCTTTGTTGATATGAGTTGTTAGACTTGATCATTGTAGCAAAAAGTTGGGATGGCCATAAAGCCAGGTCTTTGTTGATATGAGTTGTTAGATTTGATCCTTGTAGCAGAAAGTTGGGATGGCCATAAAGCCAGGTTTTCATTAATATGAGTAATTAGACTTGATCATTGTAGCAGGAAGCAGGGATGGCCATAAAGCCAGGTCTTTGTTGATATGAGTTGTTAGATTTGATCCTTGTGGCAGGAAGTTGGGATGGCCATAAAGCCAGGTTTTCGTTAATATGAGTTATTAGACTTGATCATTGTAGCAGGAAGTTGAGATGGCCATAAAGCCAGGTCTTTGTTGATCCTTGTAGCAGGAAGTTGGGATGGCCATAAAGCCAGGTTTTCGTTAATATGAGTTATTAGACTTGATCATTGTAGCAGGAAGCGGGGATGGCCATAAAGCCAGGTCTTTGTTAATATGAGTTGTTAGATTTGATCCTTGTAGCAGGAAGTTGGGATGGCCATAAAGCCAGGTCTTTGTTAATATGAGTTGTTTGATTTGATCATTGTAGCAGGAAGCAGGGATGGCCATAAAGCCAGGTCTTTGTTAATATGAGTTGTTTGATTTGATCCTTGTAGCAGGAAGTTGGGATGGCCGTTAAGCCAGGTCTTTGTTAATATGAGTTGTTAGTCTGGATCAGAGTAGCAAGCAGGGATGACCGTAAAGCCAGTTCTTGGTTAATTAGCTCATTTGCTCACGGGTGAGCTATTGTGACTACTCTTCGTCCGTCGTATGTCGTCTGTAATCTGTCGTCAACATTTAGCTTGTTTACACGATAGAGGCCACATTACTTGAGCAATCTTAAACAAACTTGCACATATTGTATATGACCATAAGATCTCGGACGATTTCAGTAATGGGCAAGACTTGACTAGTAACACCAGACTTATGGCCCCTGAATTAGAAAAAAATGCAGTTTTACAGGTTGTTAAGATGATACAGGCCACATTTCTTGGGCGATCTTAACCAAACAAATACACCGGTTTTTATTATTATAAAAAAAATTTTTTTTATTCCCATGAAGGGCGGCATATAGTAGTCGCACCGTCAGTTTATCCGTCGGTCTGTACAATCGTGTCTGGTCAATAACTCTGACATTCGTGGATAGATTTCCAAATAACTCACCACAAGATGATGTGTCGTGCACAAAATCCAGGTCTGTGGCTCCAAGATCAAGGTCACACTTAGAGATCAAAGGTCAAAAAGAAGTGCTTTCATCTCCAGTTAATAACTCGGACATTCCTGGACGGATTTTCAAATAACTGTGCACAAGTGCTCACAAGTGCTCACCACAACAAGAAGAGGTGTTGCGCGCAAAGGTCCATGGCTTGAAGTCAATGTCACACTTAGAGGTCAAAGGTCAAAACCACTTCAGGGCATTTGTCACTTACAGTGACATTTCTTGTTTTTAATTTTTGTTTTTATTTGTTCGTGGCTCGAAGGTCAAAGTCACACTTAGAGGTCAAAGGTTAAAACCACTTCAGGGGCATTTGTCATTTTCAGTGACATTTCTTGTTTTTAATTTTATTTGTTATTTATTGATTTTTAGTTTTTTTTGTTAATTTTTTTTTTTTTTAATTTTTAATTTTTTTTTTAACTTTTTTTATTAAACGCCGTGATGGATTTGATAAAACTTAGCCGCAAGCATTGGTATGATGTCTAATTGTGCATATTGCATTTTTTTCCGGTTCGTTGATATTATTTTTTTTTACTTTAAATTTCTTGCCGGCACTACTCCTTCTAAACGCCTTATTGGATCTTGACGAAACTTGGCATGAAGCATTGGTACGATGTCTAGTTGTGCATGTCACGCTTTTGTTTCAGTTTGCTGATTTTTGACGGAGTTATGGCCCTTTGACATTTTTACTTTAAATTTCTTGTCTTGGAAATCTTGGACAAGTTCAAAAACCAACTATATCTTGTTAGTAATGACAGAGTTATGGCCG
The DNA here is from genome assembly GCA_037043455.1 of Cyrtodaria siliqua. Taxonomy (NCBI): domain Eukaryota; kingdom Metazoa; phylum Mollusca; class Bivalvia; order Adapedonta; family Hiatellidae; genus Cyrtodaria; species Cyrtodaria siliqua. The sequence goes on along the minus strand of JAWPHD010013588.1, from coordinate 13,144 downwards.
TTGATTTATTATAAATCTGTAGCTACTTCATTTTTTATCTGATCTTTACCAAATTTGTTTAGAATGTTAATATCAATAAAAGCTTAAACAAGTTTGATATGATTGATATCCATCCATATACTCCTCCAACCCCCACTTTTTATTTTTATAATTATTACCTTTTTTCCCCTAGATCCAACTGGTAAAGCCTGAGTTATGGCCCTTTCATTGTTAAAATTTCCAAAATTTCCATTGTTTATTATTTTATTGTTTTTTATGGAACTTACTTAAAAGTCAGAGGTTAAACGAGTCCAGTTTGTCTCTTTATAATGCAATGTTTGCAGTTGAAAGCGGTGTTGCAGGGGTATTAATCACCTTCAGTGGTAGTTTAAGTTCATCTTGTTAACACGGCAGAGGCCACATTTCTTAAGCAATCTTAACCAAACTTGCACAGATTTTATATGAGGAACAGTGGAAACAAATACCCAGCCTAAATGCCATTTGAGAACACACTGGGAAGACAGATAACCAGTCTCTTCTAATCGAAAGACAGATAACACAACTTGTAGTCTATTTTAACAGTTTGTTTTATTGAGCTTTGATAACATGGGTATTATACACTTTTTTCTTTCTGATTCTAATGTAAAACTGGACAGGGTTATTTTTGCAACAAAAACATATGTCTCCCCCCACAGTCTCAGTGTTATGGACAAACATTATGGATATGTACCTATGGAACGCCAATGCTGCCTTCTGATGGTACTGGTCCGTATGTTCTGTGCATTTACCAAGTTGTTCTGTGTTAACTACATTTTGTCCTGTAGAAACATCATTTTGTTCTGTACATTTGTCATTATGTTATGTGCATTTACTAACTCGTTCTGTACAAACGACATTTTGTTGTGTGCATACATCATTTCGTTCTGTGCATTTGACATTATGTTATGTACTAATGACATTTTGTTGTGTGCATACATCATTTCGTTCTGTGCATTTGTCATTATGTTATGTGCATTTACTAACTCATTCTGTACTAACGACATTTTGTTGTGTGCATACATCATTTCGTTCTGTGCATTTGTCATTATGTTCTTACGACATTTTGTTGTGTGCATACATCATTTCGTTCTGTGCATTTGTCATTATGTTATGTACTAACGACATTTTGTTGTGTGCATACATCATTTCGTTCTGTGCATTTGTCATTATGTTATGTGCATTTACTAACCCGTTCTGTACTAACGACATTTTGTTGTGTGCATACATCATTTCGTTCTGTGCATTTGTCATTATGTTATGTACTAACGACATTTTGTTGTGTGCATACATCATTTCGTTCTGTGCATTTGTCATTATGTTATGTGCATTTACTAACTCGTTCTGTACTAACGACATTTTGTTGTGTGCATACATCAATTCGTTCTGTGCATTTGTCATTATGTTATGTACTAACGACATTTTGTTGTGTGCATACATCATTTCGTTCTGTGCATTTGTCATTATGTTCTGTACTAACGACATTTTGTTGTGTGCATACATCATTTCGTTCTGTGCATTTGTCATTATGTTATGTACTAACGACATTTTGTTGTGTGCATACATCATTTCGTTCTGTGCATTTGTCATTATGTTATGTGCATTTACTAACTCGTTCTGTACTAACGACATTTTGTTGTGTGCATACATCATTTCGTTCTGTGCATTTGTCATTATGTTATGTACTAACGACATTTTGTTGTGTGCATACATCATTTCGTTCTGTGCATTTGTCATTATGTTATGTGCATTTACTAACTCGTTTTGTACTAACGACATTTTGTTGTGTGCATACATCATTTCGTTATGTGCATTTGTCATTATGTTATGTACTAACGACATTTTGTTGTGTGCATACATCATTTTGTTCTGTGCATTTGTCATTATGTTATGTGCATTTACTAACGCGTTCTGTACTAACGACATTTTGTTGTGTGCATACATCATTTCGTTATGTGCATTTGTCATTATGTTATGTACTAACGACATGTTGTTGTGTGCATACATCATTTCGTTCTGTGCATTTGTCATTATGTTATGTGCATTTACTAATTCGTTCTGTACTAACGACATTTTGTTGTGTGCATACATCATTTCGTTCTGTGCATTTGTCATTATCTTATGTACTAACGACATTTTGTTGTGTGCATACATCATTTCGTTCTGTGCATTTGTCATTATGTTATGTGCATTTACTAACTCGTTCTGTACTAACGACATTTTGTTGTATGCATACATCATTTCGTTCTGTGCATTTGTCATTATGTTATGTACTAACGACATTTTGTTGTGTGCATACATCATTTCGTTCTGTGCATTTGTCATTATGTTATGTGCATTTACTAACTCGTTCTGTACTAACGACATTTTGTTGTGTGCATACATCATTTCGTTATGTGCATTTGTCATTATGTTATGTACTAACGACATTTTGTTGTGTGCATACATCATTTCATTCTGTGCATTTGTCATTATGTTATGTGCATTTACAGAACAAAATGATGTTTCTACAGGACAAAATGTATTTAACACAGAACAACTTGGTAAATGCACAGAACATACGGACCAGTACCATCAGAAGGCAGCATTGGTGTTCCATATATACCTGTTTAGACTGAGGATATGCTGATGGTGAAGATGAACTATGCATATCATGTTAATATGATGGTCAGTTGTGGCGAACTATTTGAAAATCGCTTAAGCAGTTGAAGAGATATTGTGGATATGACCTTGGCCTTGAACCGACCTGGCTCAACTCAATATCCCTCAAGTGGTTTAAGAGATACGGAGTGGAAGCATAATTATGATATTTGACATCTATGTTTACCTCTAAGTGTGACCTTGACCTTGAATGGACATGGCTAGAAGTTCCGCTCTGCATGTCGTCTCGATATGATGAACATTTGTTCCAAGTTATTCCAAAACCCCTCGAGCGGTTCAAGAGAGATATGGAGAGGACAAAAGATATAGTGCATATGACCTTCGACCTCTAAATGTGAGCTTGGCCTTAAACGGAAGTGGCTGAAAGTCACGATCTGCAAGTCGTCTCGATATGGTGAAATCCCTCTAGCGGTTCAAGAGATATTGTGAGGACACGGAATATAGTGCATAATTATGACCTTCGACCTTGAACGGACGTGGCTGGAAGTCAGGCTCTGACCATCGTCTCAATATGGTGAACATTTGTGCCAAGTTATTTCAAAATCCCTCAAGCGGTTCAAGAGATATATGGGGAGGACATAAAATTTAGTGCAAATGACCTTCGTCCTCTAAATGTGACCTTGACCTTGAATGGAAGTGGCTGGAATCTGCTCGTTGTCTCGATATGGTGAACATTTTTGCCAATTAAGTTATTTCAAAATCCCTCAACATTCCACCTAATCAAAACCAATCAATGGATGCTGCATGTTTATTTGGAGAAACAGTGAACATCAATTGCTTTATCTGTATAACATCCTACTTTTACAGCTGAATATGTTTTAATTCTTTTGTCAATACTGGAAACGCACAGCCTTACACCAGGCGCCGCAAAACATTACAAAACAGCATTCTTGATGCTCCTATGAAAAGATGTAACAACTGGGGAATCACAGTACTATATAATTATGATTCATTTATTTTGATTACAACTCCTATCAATGAACAACTGGCTTTATGGCCATCCCAACTTCCTAATACACTCATCAATTAATACAAGAGGGCCGAGATGGCCCTATAGCGCTCACCTGAGTCCGATATCTAATGGCCACCCCTCCCGCCACGGGTTGATATGTCACAGAATATAACAAAGCATTTTTGTCTCTAGTGGGTAGCGAGCAGTCACTTTTCCGGTGGCAGTGGCCGCATTTTAAATCAACTATATCTCAACAACCGCTGCTCACATTTTTTTGAAACTTTGTCAGATGCATTGTTGGGTCAAGGGACATCACGTTTTTCCAACAATTAACCTTGGTTAGGTAACGACCTCAGTTAACTTTTTCTGATAACTTTAATTTCTTTTGTTTGATACTTGGTCATATGTATAGTTGGCAATGGTGGACATCACTGAATGACAAAAATTACCAAGGTCAAGGTGATTTTGCGTTTTTTTCCCAATACTACACCCTAGTTAAACCACTTAACCTCAGTAACTTAACTTCTTATGATATTTGTTTGATACTTGGTCATATGAAGTGTTGTCTTTGGTGGAGATCATTTAAGCACAAATTTAATAAAATATTTCATATGCCGTTTGCCGCAGTGGGTGAGACACCCTCAGACCGATGTCTTGTGTATTATATAGACTTATAATATACCCCCATCAAATATGAAGTTTAGTGAGGTGGGATATACCAATGGATTCAGTCTGTCTATCTTTGTCTGTAGACACAACCTTGTCCGCTTTATAACTCTTCAAGACTTGTAGCCACATGCATTAAACTTTACTTATATATAGACTGCCTGTGGTGAGAGGATGACCCCTATAAATTTTGGGGTCAATATGTTTAAAGTTCTCAGGCCATGTTTTGTTTCATGAAGATGTTTATGTTTTCAGATTTACCTCATTTCCCCGTAGTATCTACGTAATGCAAATAATACTTATTTTTACATACAACTTATTAGCGGTTTTCAATATATGTTTTTCTCCGGGACTATCAAGAAATGTTCATATGATGTTTAAGGGTTAAATTTGTTAATTGATAATACTACAAAAAAGGTGGCCATTCATCTTTAAGATCAAGACCATGACCCGATAAGAACCTTGTCCATTCTACAACTCTTCGAGATTTGTAGCTACACCCATTAAAAATTCACAGGTAGAGAAGATGCCCCCTGTACGTTTTGGATTCAACAGGTTTAAGGTCAAGGTCACTATGACCTGATCATGGAAACTCTTGTCCACAATTCAACATTCGTAGCCATACTTGTGACACTATATATATAATCACAGGTAGACTTAAAGAGTGCATAATTGTGATTTATATAGATAGCGGTATATATTCATCTTGAAAAAAATATTGTGCAGCCTTCAAACTAATTAATTAACCTTTTACTTAACTTGGCCTCAATTAAGACATTGGTTTATAAGACTCCAAAATGTCTACACACAATGTATTTAATGAAATTTGCTGACATTTTCCAAATGTCATCAATTAGAAGAGAGGCATAAAAATGTGCTTGTTAAGGCTGGTGATAAAAAATAAAAATTAATGTTCTTTTTAATTGAAGGCACTTGCCAATAAATTACGTAGTTAATTATTGTGCAGATCTTTCTTGTTTGTGTAATGACTGTCACTGTTGATAGATATCTGACAGGTAGATTGATGTTGCATTGTCTGGCTGGTTAGCTCAGTCGGTAGAGCATCGGAAAGGTAGTCCGAAGGTCCTGGGTTCGAGCCCCGGCCTGGCTGCACATTTTTCTAGCCCTGTGACATTTGGCGATCCCTTACGATTCCGGACCACCCCGCAAATAGAATTGAACCCGGGGTCTCTGGTTTACTGTACCAGTGCTGTAACCACTGAGCTATCGGGGAATCGATTATTCACCTTTTACCTGTACCCGGTTACAACTGCATGCTCATGCAGTGATTATGAAATAACTTATGCATATGATTATAAATTTTGATATATCACCATCACACTTTTTTCGTTGGGAACTTGCTGATTGCCTTTGAAGAAGATGACTATATCACTTTGCAGGGGCAGTCTCCTGTTCAAAAATGATATACCATAATATTCTCTGTTGAACTTCCTAGCTGCCTCTTATTAGTCCCCTACCAGTCATAGACCAGAGGGACTATATGTGCGTCAGTCCGACAGTCTGTCACACTTTATTTCCGCTGAATAACTACAGTTAGGAATGACATATTCAAATGAAACTTTATGTGTAGGTAGCTTATATGAAAAGGAAGCTTGGGGTCACTAGGTTCAGGGTCACTGTTACTAAAAATAGAAAAAGGTTTCTGCTCAATAACTACAGTTAGGAATGAGATATTGGAATGAAACTTTATGGGTAGGTAGCTTATATGAAAAGGAAGCTTGGGATTGCATTTGGGGTCACTAGTTAGTTTCAAGGTCACTGTTACTAAAAATAGAAAAAGGTTTCTGCTCAGTAACTTCAATTAAGAATGAGGTATTGGCATGAAACTTCATGTGTAGATAGCTTATATGAAAAGGAAGCTTGGGATTGCATTGTGGGTCACTGGGGTCAAGGTCACTGTTACTAAAAATAGAAAACTGTTTCCGCTCGGTAACCAGTTAGGAATGAGATATTGGAATGAAACTTTATGGGTAGATAGCTTATATGGAAAGGAAGCTTGGGATTGCATTTGGGGTCACTGGGGACAAGGTCAAGGTCACTGCTACTGAAAATAGAAAAATAGTTTCCACTCAATAACTTCCGTCAGGAATGATGAAGTTTTATGGGTAAGCAGCTTATATGAAAATTTATGTTTAGTCTCATATTTTTCAGACAGTTAATTGCCCATTTTACGCTTCTACATTTAACACGCTACCTATTGCAGTAACGCATTACATTGCTGTTACGTTACATTAAGCATTTACATGTTCATGTGTCACTTTATCCAAGGAGAAAATTAGTTATCCTCCAAAAAAAAAAAAATTGTCACACAATGACCGGTAGGGTCATTGTATTGCATAGCAATACTTCTTCTTGTTAAATTCTATCCTACAAACTAAAAAAAGTTGTGAGACATATTATTTTCAGACGAAAGGATGAAAGAAAGGATGGATGGTGCAATTACTATATGCTTTCCTTAGGGGGCATACAAAAATAAAAATAAGTAACCTCAAATAAAATGAATGCCCCATTTTACAAAACATATAAATAGGGATTTTTAACCAGGTTTCCCTTGGAAAACTCTGGCTATTAGATTGGGGTATGTCGTTTGGCGGGATGACGGTGAGGGCAGGCGTGCATGCGGAGGGCATCAAACTCTTATTTTCCGCTCAATAACTTTTGTTACTAATGAGGTATTGCGATAAAACTTGCAGTCTATAGGTAGCTTATATGGAAAGGAAGCTTGGGATTGCATATTGGGTCACTGGGGTCAAGGTCAAGGTCACTGTTACTTTACTAAAAAATAGAAAAACGGTTTTCGCTCAATCACTTTTGTTAGGATTGAAGTATTGCATGAAACTTCCAGGGAAGGTAGCTTAAATGGAAAGAAAGATTGGGATTGCATTTAGGGTCAGTGAGGTCAAGGTCACTGTCACTAAAAATAGAAAAACAGTTTCCGCTCAATAACTTTTGTTAGGAATGAGGTATTGCGTTGAAACTTGCAGTGTAGGTAGCTTATATGGAAAGGAAGCTTGGGATTGCATTTGGGATCACTGGGTTCAAGGTCAGTTAGAAACTGACAAAGTTTGGTAAAGATCAAATACAAAATGAAGGTGCTAGAGTGTAACACCTGGGGCAGGGCCAAATGTGACCCCAGGGTTATATGTAATATATGAGAGCTGTGTGCCTTGTGGTTTCAGAGAAGAAGATTTTATAAGTTTTTCCTTACACAAGTCTGTGTAAAATATGTGACCCCTTCGGGTAGGGTGGGGATAGGTGGATTGGGGGTGGGGGTTGGGGGGCCAAATGTGACCCAAGGGTCACCATTTGAACAAACTTGGTAAAGGACCATAAGAGTATTAGTAAATGCAAAATATTAAACCTCTGGCTTTTGTAGTTTCAGAGAAGAAGATTTTTTTGTTTTTCCCTATACAAGTCTATGTAATTCCCTATACAAGTCTATGTAAAACTTTGACCCCCGGGGCGGGGCCAAATGTGACGCCAGGGTCACCATTTCAACCAATTTGGTGAAGGACCATAATCCTATAGTAAATGCAAAATATTAAACATCTGGCTCTTGCAGCTCCAGAGAAGAAGATTTTTTTTAAGTTTTTCCCTATACAAGCCTATGTAAAACTGTGACCCCTGGGGTGGGGCCAAATGTGACCCCAGGGGTATCATTTGAACAATCTTGCTAGAGGACAATAAGCTGATGCTACATGTAATGCACGAAATCTCTGTGCCTTGTGGTTTCAGAGAAGATTTTTTAAAAAATGTCCTATATGTCTATGAAAAACATGCAAAATCTCCCCAGGGCATGGTCATTTTTTACCCCGGGGACTTCATTTGAATAAAATTGAAAGTCTAGGTATTGGCGATTATTTTAAAAGAAAAACTGGCCAAATCTGTCCAGCGGTTCTTAAGTAGAAGATTTTTAGCTCTACTGGCCAAGGGCCAGAAGAGATTATGGGATGGCGAGTTGTCCGTCGTCCGTCGTTAACTTTTGTCTCGTTAAGACGATAGGGCCTTCATTTCTCATCCGATCTTTACCAAACTTTAACAGATTGTTAATATCAATGAAAGCTCGGATAAATTCGAGTAACAGCGGAGTTATTGCCCTTGATTTAGTAAAAAAATGCTATATTGCTATATTTTGCCTCGTTAAGACGATAGGGCCTTCATTTTTCATCCGATCTTTACCAAACTTTAACAGGTTGTTACTATCAATGAAAGCTTGGACAAGTTCGAAAACCAGCCAGATCGGACCAGTAACAGCGGAGTTATGGCCCTTGATTTAGTTAAAAATGCTAAATTTTGCCTCGTTAAGACGATAGGGCCTTCATTTTTCATCTGATCTTTACCAAACTATAGCAGGTTGTTAATATCAATGAAAGCTCGAATAAGTTCGAAAACGAGCCAGATCGGATCAGTAACAGTGGAGTTATGGCCCTTGATTTAGTTAAAAATGCTATATCGTTATATTTTGCCTCGTTAAGACGATAGGGCCTTCATTTTTCATCCGATCTTTACCAAACTTTAACAGGTTGTTAATAGGAATGAAAGCTTGGATAAACCAGCCCGATCGGACCAGTAACAGCAGAGTTATGGCCCTTGATTTAGTTAAAAATGCTATATTTTGCCTCGTTAAGACGATAGGGCCTTCATTTTTAATCCAATCTTTAATCCAATCTTTACCAAACTTTATCATATTGTTAACAGCAATGAAAGCTCCGACATATTTGAAAAACATCCAGATTGGACCATTTACACAGGAGTTGTGGCCCTTGATTTTCTGAAAAATGCTATATTTTGGCCTCATTAAGACGAAAGGGCCTTCATTTGGACGGATTTCAGTGAAACTTTTCAGGGATGATCAGTTCCAAGCCTAGTGTACATATCATCACCATGTTCCGGTTGAATGATTTTGGTAGAGTTATGTCCCTGTAAAGGTTTTAATACACATACTTTGTCCAAACTAGTTCTCCTGAACCCCTGTCCAGATTTAAACGAAATTTTTAGGGATGATCAGTTCCAGGTCTAGTTGTGGAAATCATCACTGTGTTCCGGTTGAATGATTTTTGGCAGAGTTATGGCCCTTTAAAGGTTTTAATACACAAACTTTGTCTGGACTAGTTCTCCTGAACCCCTCGCCAGATTTCAACGAAACTTTACGGGATGATCAGCACCCAGCCTAGTTGTGCATATCATCATCAAGTTCCAGTTTACCGATTTTTTGGCAGAGTTATGGCCCTTTAAAGGTTTTTGATGCAAAACATTTTCCGGGCGAATTCTCCTGAACCCCTGGCTGGATTTCAGCTGAACTTGACATGGATGATCAGTATCAAGCCTAGTTGTGCATATCATCGCCATATTCCAGTTGAATTATTTTTGGCAGAGTTATGGCCCTTTAAAGGTTTTAACAGACAAACTTTGTCCAGATTAGTCTCTTCTGAACTCCTTGCCGGATTTCTGCGAATCTTGGTGGGGATGATCAGTACCAAGCCCCCTAGTTGAACCTATCATTGCCGTGTTCTGGTTGAATGAATTTTGAACAGAGTTATGACTCCTTAAAGGTTTTAATACACTAATTTCATACAGACTAGTTCTCCTGAACGTCTGGCTGGATTTCAACAAAACTTGGCAGGGATGATCAGTACCAAGCCTAGTTGCGTATGTCGTCGCCATGTTCCGGTTGAATGATATTATACATAAACTTTTATGTTTAGCCAGTAGAGCATCCACAGGCCCTCTTGGGCCTCTTGTTTAAGGTTTCGAACATATATGGTAATGGCGGCCATCTTGGATGTAGCGATGACCTAATTTTAACAAATTTAAAAAGCGTTCATCTAAGGATCATATAGGTGAAGTTTGGTCAAAATTGGTCAAGCGGTTTCTGAGGAGAAGTTGTTTGAAGCAAAAGTTAACGACGACGGACGAAGAGTGATCCCAGTAGATCACCTTGAGCCTTCGGCTCAGGTGATCTAAAAATTGGAAAGATCAGGCGAACTGCAGGTGAACTGCAGGTGAACAGCGAGAGTCATCGTAGAAACAAAGTATACAGCGATGTTTTAACAAAAATAATGTCACGACAGATAGCCATCCAAGAAGGGATTCAACAGCAGATCTGGTGGAAAATGGAGCAGATAAGAGGGTTGATGGTGGGGGGAAAAAAGGTTTAAATTCTTTTCCAATTCTTTTGCAAATTTTATATTTTTATTTCACAGACGGCTGATTCTTGCAACCGGTATTGCTAAGCCCGTCATTCCCGATGTCCCAGGGCTGGAATATACAGTTGGATATGAGACCATGTCCATTAATCCGGATGACTATGAAGGTCAAACCGTCCTAATTTTAGGTACGTTTATACCAGTTTTATAATTCCAAAAGATTATTAGTGTTTTTTCTTCATAAACTACGCTTGGAGACTATACAATCAACCCAGGAACTTCGATTGTACAATGTATTTCATAGCATTAGGGAAACTATTGGCAATCTTGTAAAAAACAAATATTTATATTATATATATATATATATTATTTATAAATTCTGTTTTCTACAAATCTGGGTAAAATTTATCGATAATGCGTTTCAAGATACAGTGCTTTTTTAAAGATTTTTTTTTCCAAAATCAGAAATGCGCGAAATTACATCCCCTCGAAACCGCTTTTTGGAAAGAATCGCGAAATTTAATCCCGACAAAATAAAATGATTTCACAGTATGTGTTTTATATACGTGGATTTTCGTTTGTTCAGTTCATGCGAACATCATCTGAAGTGCATATGAAACGCGCAATTTCATTGTTTGAATTTAGTTGATCTTCTCATGAATATTGAATAGATGAAGGTCGATCTGACGTGACCTCCAAGGCAGTGTTGTCAGATCCTATATTAGGATATGATTGTAATGAGATTGCTGCCCAGTATTATGCAATATAATGTGCCAACGGGATGTAAAACCGCACTTCATTTTTGTGTCGCCTTTTCGAAGAAAAGTGCGATACATAGGGATCAATTTGTCGTCCGTCATGAAAACTTAACGCTGGCTATATCTTTCTCATTTCTTGCTATTTCTTCATCAAACTTTCAATATATACTCATCATGACAACATCGACATGACCATACTACAATATGAAGGTCAAGGTCACACTGAAGGTCATTATATGGGTTAAATACTCAGTTTCTTCTTCACGAAAACTTAACGTTGGCTATAACTTTCTCATTTCGTGATATTTCTTCATCAAACTTTCAATATATCCCCATCATGACAACACCGACATGACCATACTGAAATATAAAGGTCAAGGTCACACTGAAGGTCATTATATGGGTAAAATACTCAGTTTTTTCTTAACGAAAACTTAACGTTGGCTATAACTTTCTCATTTCGTGATATTTCTTCATCAAACTTTCAATATATCCCCATCATGACAACACCTACATTACCATACTGAAATATAATGGTCAAGGTCACACTGAAGGTCATTATATGGGTTAAATACTCAGTTTTTTCTTCACGAAAACTTAACGTTGGCTATAACTTTCTCATTTCGGGATATTTCTTCATTAAACTTTCAATATATACTCATCATGACAACACCGACATGACCATACTGAAATGTAAAGTTCAAGGTCACACTGAAGGTTATTATTTGGGTTAAATACTCGTTTTTTTTCTTCACGAAAACTTAACGTTGGCTATAACTTTCTCATTGCTTGATATTTTTTCATCAGACTTTCAATATATACTCATCATGACAACTTCGACATGACCATACTAAAATATAAAGGTCAAGATCATACTGAAGGTCATAATATGGGTTAAATACTCATTTTTTTCTTCACGAAAACTTTGTCAGGCCAGTTTGTCAAGGTCATTTTATCTGGGTCCAAAAACCCTTGTTATACTGACAAAGCGCTGCCAGGCGACACGTGTTCCGCAGAACACCCATCTAGTATTTATTTAAATTGACAGATTGAACATAACAAATCTTACTTAAAAGGTGAAACAATAAAAAAAAATCACTATGCACACATGCAATCATTGTGAACAAGCTTAATGTACCAGTGTATTTTCTAATCAGATGTTTTTAAACTCTTCACTTACTGGTATCGATATATCATTCACTAGACAACTTCCATTTTTAAATTATCTTTCTATATCAATATAAAACGAGGATAAAATTCGTTGGGACAATTGGGACAAGGTGTAAGGAAATAAATTAACATGTTTAATTGAGCAGAAAGAATGCACTGGCTCTAATAACCAATGAAATGCATAGCTGTTTTATGAAATGAGGAAAAAGCTGTTACAGCATTACATTAATATTATATTAGGCCATAAATTGTTATTAATAATGCGCATATATTATAATTACAAATACAAAATTACAAAAGCCAATGATGATAATTTCAAAGGAGCAGTCTGCAATAGTGCAATAGTACATTTAGCAGGCAACAGTTCATCTGAGTCATTGACACGCTTTTGTTAAGACGGCAAAGAGTGACATCATGTCATCAGGAGAGAGTGTATAATCATGCAATAGTTCATTCCATAACCATGCAATAGTTCATTTAGTGTGCAATAGTTCATCTATGTCATAGGTGCACTTAATTATAAGTAAAACAATTCAAAAAGGCTTATATTAATGATAATTTGTATAATATAACAACTATTTCATTCCTTAGAAGTCAATGGATTAGAGCTATTTATCCTTGGGAGTGACTACTGACCCGAGAATGGTACCATTAACACTTAGCCTCGCCAACCGCCTTGCATAATAGTACCCTTCTCGGGTCAGTATAGTCACTCCTTCTGATAAATAGATCTAATCATTGACTTCTAAGGAATG